>JAFELO010000199.1:595903-628429 GCA_017140195.1 Eumaeus atala
TATATATATATACAAACAAACAATCCAATATTTGCTATTTATGATATTAGTATAGATATTTTAGAAAACCAATAAAAAAAGTTCTTTATCTGATTTAAACCCCATTTGTCTAGATCTAGAGTCTTATGATGGACATATCGTTTAAACTTTAAACTTAATTTTAGGGGTTCGATTGTATTTATTTGTTTATGGAAATGTAATAAACGATATTACCTAGTAATATTGTAATACATTAGTATTCCTGCCCGCGGTCCCGATCTTGGCATATAAAAACAGAACTTGTTCTTAGCTATTTCGAAGCATCCTATCGTTTCTTTTTCATTATATGAATTCTCATTGGTGTCAGGTATAATACCATAGAAATACAGTGTGCTTTAGAACACAACACCGAAATAAAATGTCTTTATATAGAGACGTAACCGAATATGAGAAATTGAGGGAAAGAAAATGTGTGCACGCACCTCTCTCTCTCTTGTCCCTACAGTAATGTACTAAACGTAACTCTCTTTCTGTTTTTACTAACTTTCTTATACCTCCCTCTCAACTTCCGTTTTTTACGCTCTCTACCTCTAATTTTTTCCGCTCTCGTCACGCATTCATCAGCTTACTCTGAAAGTCGAGCGTGTGTAAATACAAAGTAGTCTTACATCAATAATGTAATTTAATCTAATTATATATTATGTCTACTAAAAAGACTTTATGCAAAATAACGGCCAAACATGGTTGTTTTAGTTACTAAATACTTTGTGGCTATTGCAACATAAAAGCCTATGGTACTCTACAAGTTTTATAGGACACCAATATCATGCTAATATATACTTGACAGTATAGAGACGAGTACTCTCCAAAGCCTTTAAATGGAAATGATAAAATTAATATGACAATCAGTGGTATCAGCCTATTGTATTTTGACGTTCAGTAAGTACTTAAACTTCTAAACTAAGTATCTTATTTTCAAAACATTATAAGTAAGGTATCATCATCATTATCAGCCCTTATCGGTCCACTGCTGGACACAGGCCCCTCTCAATGAACGGTAAGGCGACCGATCTCCTGCTACTCGCATCCGTCCCGGACCGGCTACTGCACGGAGATCGTCTTCCCACCTGGTGAACGTTCGACCAACACTTTGTTTTCCTAAACGCGGCCTAAGTAAGGTATACATAAATAAAAAACAACATAATATTTTAATTCACTTTGAACTGGTTGTCGTGGCAGGATTAATTACGTACTACGTTAAAGCATGTTGATTTTTCCTCCATCTGTCAAGTTTAAAATTATTTTGACCTCGTTGATATGTTTTTCCAAAACTCTAACAGCCAGTGACTTGTTAGGAACATTTCATAAAAACCTTCGTTATCATGGCTTGTTTACTTTAATTAAGTCTAGGACGTGGGCTCATGTATCGCTTTCTCACTCGCGTCACCATGACGTCACGCGTGGAGCAAATGATGCGAAACATAAAAGACAAATTGCTTATCCATTGAGATTTTATTTTAATGGCAAGCTCACAAACATGTCACTACAATTTGTAGAAGAGTTCTAGTGTTAACGTGCGTGGGCTCCATACGTCACTCGTTTGGAGACTGTTATTAGAACACCAAATCTTATTTGTTTGGATCTAAATGTTCTGCGGTTTGGATACGCGAAGTATTGCGTTTTCTTGTGAGAGCTTTATGCACACAGCTAATAAATCCTACCAACGTACGCAGCGCTATTTTTTAAATCTACTACTATCTAAAATATAAAACAGGCAACAATGGAAAAGAGCACACCGGCGGCCATGATCGGCAATGTATCACCGTTAAAGAATAATTAATTTTACACTCTTCTAAAATTGTTTATTTATTTAATTAATTAGTTATAGTTCATATTTTTCTCAAAACATGGCTACTAAATACCTTTTTAGAGGGCGCTACGGTCAGATCCCGTCGTGATGAATACGGTCATCGGCAAACACCATCGTCTGAATCATAAATGTGACTATCTTTCATCAGCTCTGGAACCTCCTCTGAGGAACTCGAGTCATATATAAACACTCTACACATTTATGACTAGAAGCGGATTATTCTAGGAAGTTAATTAATAAGTATTAACTATTAGTTTATAATGATTTTATTTGAAGGGCAATGGAAGTGAATTATTACGCAACACCTAAGGTCAAGTTCACCGTATCTCATAACTATTCCCAGCATCACATTTTTTATAGAGAACGCAACATATTTTTTGCTTTATTATTCATATTCTGACTGGCCCCAACGCTTCAGTTTAACAGCCTTTGTTTTTTATAGCTTAAGTGGATAGGCAGAAAATTATTTTGCAAAAGAATACAACATTTCATACAATGTTTCACTACAAGTGGCTGTAAAAACAGTTTGGTTATCTTAAATAAAATAGTTTCACCATAGACTTAGGAAAAATAAAGTTGGTTTTAACCGTCAGCGTTGGGAATTGCGACCAACGTTAACTATTTATGCAATCTACTCGTGTGTGGTGACTACCGACGAACATTAACCTCCGTGGATGCAAATCTATTGCTCCTCTCCGACTCCTCTTCACCGATGGTCCACCGGCTCATCCACACCAGAATCGACAGCGTGGCTATTACTCTTAATAAAGTATTGTGAGAGTGAGAGGTACCTCCACGGTCGAACTCTAAACTCGAACTAGGAAGAGGTAGTGCCTTGTTGCATAGGGGGATGTAGTGCCATGCATAGTACATGACACTGCATCCTCCTATGCAAAGGAACTGGGTCGGCACGACAGGGGAGGTACCGCTCGCTCACATAAAGTGACTTCGGTATCGCGTTTCGTGTGGTTTATGAGAAGCCGGTGGCCCATTGGGAGGAGCAGAAGGAGCGCAACGCATCGGCATAGTAATAATGTGGATGTTAATGCGCATGGGCAGGCATAAAAAGGCTCCGATTTCTCGTTTGCCCCAACCCAAGAAAAAACTCAGCTACAAAGTAGCATGGTAATACCATTGAAAGAGTAAAGAAGTGAGTTTAAATGCGTATTTGTAGCACATTATAAGCGTAGGTAGCGAACTTAGCCTGACCGCCGAATAGTGGCGTAGCTCTACGAGTCTACGACTTCTACGAAAACGAATGTAGTAAATGTTATACGTGGACCGTCGTTGTATGTACACGTTACGTCATTGTACGTCGGTGTGTAGTGCAAAAGACTGGGTTGACAAGATGTAGTGAAAGACATACTGCAAAATGGCCCATTGGATGGGAGGAGGGAAGCAGGGCTACGCATCGGCATAGTAATTATGCGGATGCTCATGTGCGACAGTAGTCTTAAAAAGACTCTGATTGTTCGTTTGACCACCTGTAATAAAATAAAGTTAAATAGAAAATTTACAAAAATTAAAGAATATGTTATTGTTAGGAATCTAAAATCGAAATTAACATTATTTTTTCAATATAAAATCAATTTGTATTGTATGTCAAGAAATAGTTGGATCGTTTTAAGAAGTAAAACGATTTCTCTCATCGGACGTCTAAGATCACGTCGTTGGGTACTAAATTCTCCTTAAGGGGTTTCTGTTTTTTACACGAAATTATTTTGTGCCCGACAAAGGAATAAATTTTTATAAATCACAATATCTTTCGAGATCGAGTGCAATTTCTATATTTCCTTTGGTCGATATCTTCTTTCGGCCGATCACTTTCGTGTTGCTAAGAGCTGAGTAAGAGTGAGTGATAAGAGGGAGCTAGGCAGGTCGTCATGTGCGTTGAGGGTTGCGACTTTGTATTCATTTGAGCATCAAACTACCTACAAACATAGCATAAGGTCGAGGTTGAGTAATCTTGTTACTTTTCGATGTTCTTAGGTTACAAAAACGAAATGGAAACAATAATTAAAGAAAGTAAGTATCAAGACTGCTAACTGATGAGCTCTCATTTGAAACCCTACGTTTTGTTTTTGGTATATATTTCCGACTTTATGTGTTTGATAAGAACAAAATACAATTTCACAAATTTGCGCACAAGATCCACTATTTTGTTTCTTTATTTTATTAATATACCTGTTGCAAGTCATGTTATTAGGGCAAATCGAATAACACATTACTCTTGAAAATCCGTCAAGCCGTTCATGCTGTATATGCTAATATAATGCTGCTCATGATAATACAAACGCTCGAAAAACATCACCCTCCTTCTGACGTAGTCAGGTAATAAAGACTGTCAACAGATGTTAAACAAATACAGTGGGCAGAAAGAAAGCCGATAGTGCGAGTTTAGTAAGCTACAGAAGGAATAATATTTTTTGTAAGAGGTAGTGCCATGCAGGGTACGTGACACCACACCCTCCTATGCAGCGGCATTGGGCCATTTAATGCAATTCGTTGAATATGATGTTTTGAGTTCATTCATAAGAGATGCCTATAATCTCGTCTAGCCCTCCAATTTTCAATCTGCAGTCTTCCATAATTAAATAAAGTACTTTTTTAAATATTTTCGTCAGTGTCAAGTGGATGGCTTTCGCTGATAGCCCCTTCTTATGGAGGTACCTAATGACAGCACGCTGCTCGATTTGCACCATTTGCAGAAACTATGTCCGCTTGCTTTGTTAAAAAGATTATAAAATCAGAAAACATCATCGCACACGTGTCGATCTCCACACTACTAACTAGGCTGTGCTGAACTAAATAATGTAGGTAAATTTGATTTTTAGAATTGAGTGAATCTGTCTTAGGCCGAGTACTCTTCGATCCACCCTCGTATAAAGTAAATATATAATATAAAAATTAATATATAATATATTATAATATATATTCTATTACATTATTAACGCACATCTCATTAGACTACAAAATGTAATAAAGGGTAGGCTGTTAAGCCTGTAAACAACTACAACCCTTTAGCCTAAATCTGAGGGGGTGAATTATGTAAAAAGCCTTTGCACGTATTTTCGCCGCCTTATCCCTAACATTAATATGAAATAATTAATTTAGGGGTTGGCACTTGACAATTGCGACAAAATTTTCATAATATATAATATATTTTACCTTTACACTAATCGTGATTTTAGGATTACATGCCCAAACAGTGAAAACGGGACTCTATTACCTCTATTAAGACCCCGTCTGTCCCTCTGTTTGTCAACAGGATCTATGAGATAGATACCGATGAACCGTGATAGCCAGATAGTTGAAATTTCCACAGATGATGTATTTCTGTTGCCGCTGTAACAAAAAGCATAAAAATTAGAATAAATTAATTGTTTATGGTGTTCCTAATAAATATAATATAAAAAAGTGCACTACGTCTAAACGTGTTCTACGTCTAAGCGTGCACGAAGTCTAAACTTGCTCTACGTGTAAACGTACACGACGTCTAAACTTGCTCAACGTCGAAACGTGCACGACGTCTAAACTTGCTCTACGTCCAAACACATTACGTGCTCAAGACCATGGGTGACTTAAGCAGTCGGCATTTTTATTTATTTAACAGTTTTATTGTACATCTCAAATCATGTTTAAAAAAGAAATCAATTATTATTGGGAATGATAATGATGATGCATAACGATGATGATGAGAGCAGAGACAGTTCAGTCGAGAGGATTGTTCAACGTTCTTTGTTTGGATTCATTCGTTTCCAGGCACTTCTGGCAAATGGTTTTGCAATTCTCGAATCGACGTTAGTTAATCTGGGTCGAAGTCTACGGTGTTCTATCGCGAAATTTCTCCGAGAAGTAAAACAATCACATCATCGTATTAGTCTGACGACGTCCACTTCGCCTCCCTCATAGCCCCATAGAGCGCCATAGGTCACGGGCACGAGCCACCTGCGTCAGCGTCTACCACCTTAACCCAATTATCAGTCCTCCCGTTAGGCGGCCGTCCGTCTACAGGTGCGGGACCGCCACTCGAGAACCTTTCTTCCCTAACGGTCATCGGTTCTGCGAGCAATGTGGCCTGCTCATTGTCGCTTCAGTTTGCTAATTCTCTGAACTATGTCGGTTACTCTTGTGGATTTTTAAATTTCGGACCTTTTCTCATAGAGGTATCAAGCATGAGAAGTACTCTTCCCATGGCATGCTGAGTGACTCTGAGCTTGCTTGTTTAAGAGGTTCACATTCATCCTTCACAGCATGTAATCTTTTTTACATATTACATATAAGCGAGCAGTCGGAGCTCTTTGATAACTATCTACGCCCATAAACATCCGTATAATAGTTATGCAAATGCTTTGCACTCCTTCCCTCCTACCCTACCCTGGGCCACCGGCTATTCACACCGCAAGAAACGCGATAGCGAAGCTGTCAATTTACGCCGGTAGCATGTGAGCGAGAGGTACCTTCCCGGTCGTGCGGGCCCCATTCCGCTGCAATACAGCATGACACTACATCTTACTAAGAGTAAAGTTTTAAATCATTTAAGTAAGAACTATTGACTAAAATCATCGTCGCCCGATTAGAGAAGGCTCGTGTCTAAGAAAGTCAGCAAGAGGTAGCGACATTCTACATCACGGCGGAATCAGGACAGCGCGATAGACGTGATGAGTCCCGCTCACCCGACTCAAAAAGCTGCTGGTGGCCTATCAGGAGGGGAGGGAAACGTGGTGGAAAAGAGGAACGCATCTGCATATGTTAGTGTCGGTGTGCACCAAATGGTTCCGATTCCTTATTCAGAGTCATTTGATTTTCGATATTAAAGATAATTACAACGCAATGGAACCAGCGCTAACTAATTGGTGGAAGGGGGCGACGGTTCCACCTAGTCATGACAGCTCAACGAGCTTCTCCTGCCGCCACGATAATGCCCTCGTCAGAGAGGGGGGTCGAGGAGAATCGGTCCTCTCGGCCAAGGTAATAATAGTTACTTTAGCTAATCTTAAATAACTATCGGGATGCATCTTTGCCATCGGCGGGAAAGGAGTGGGGTTCTTTACACCTGCCGACCACAATATCACCTAGACCGTAGCCCGACGTGTCTTATAATGGCCGATGAAGCTGCACTGGATATTTCCATCAGCACAGAGCAGTCAAAAAAAAAAAGAACCAACCGCAGCATTACGGGCTCACATTATATGAACAACATCCGAGAAAGCTCTGGCCTAGTTACGTGCTCGGAGCACCGACAGAAGCATTATGTAATTACGAGCAGCGGTTTTTAATCTGTGAATTCACACCGCTCCAAATATTCGCCCGTACGACCTTGTATTATAAACAAGTTTGCGTGAATCCTGTTCACTCATCGATCGACATTAGCTTAATTGTTGTGTACACGCGCGCCTAAAATACTCAAAAAAGTAATAACTAAGTAGCTCATGACGTCAATATACTATGTATATATTTACAAAGACCAAGCTCTATTTTTAAATAATTAATAAAATTTATGTAATAAGGCGTTACGTGTCTATCAGTTCCGCCTTCACGCGGATTCACAAAATATGACAAATATTCGTTGATTTCCAAAAATACAAATATAATAAATTTTTAATTCGGCCTCGTATTACACGTTACCATTACAAAAAATCAATCACAATAGAACAACGTCTTTCGGGACAGCTAGTTGTCTATAGTTTCTGCAGCCAAGGATTTACTTTGATATATTTTTTCACACCTTCAATTGCACTATCGAAGTTTTCATCTATCCCTAAGCCGTCATTAGAAAATGTTATATAGCATAATTTCACCAGCGATAATATGAGTGTCTAATGGTAAAAGATTTTTTCTAATCAATCCAGTACAAACAATCAAATGTTTCCTATTTATAATAATAGTATAGACAATAATACTCTATAATTGGGTTTATTATACTCGTGCCACGTGCATCGTGAAGATTTTTTACGACACAGTAAGTAATGGATCTATATGACCAGTGAAACTATAATCATACAAAAATATTGCTTATGCACAAAGTAAACCAAATTTAGTGTCATTATTTTTAGAATATATCAACGTCGAAAATATGAAAATATGTCGTCCGGCTGAAGATGATAAGATGATGATAAGATGAGAAACTCGCGCGGCCTAAGGTCAAAAGTTTCCGGGCGCGTCGGTTGTACGGGTGATTAGCTTCCGCACGGTCTCAGTAACTGCAAAGTAATAATTTCAAAAGATAACTAGGTAAAATTTTAGGTAGCTGTTTTTTACATATGATGCATAGGAGGCAGTAGTGTCATGCATAGTACATGACACTATATCCTCCTATGCGACGGAATTGGGCCGGCACGACCGGGGAAGTACCTCTCGCTCACATAGTACCGCCGTAAAGTAACATCTTCAGTGTTGCGTTCCGTGCGGTTTGTGAGCAGCCGGTGGCCCATTGTAATTACTATGCTCATGAACATCCACAAAATTATGTGGATTTTCATGGGCGTCGGTAGTCGTAAAAAAGGCTCCGATTTCTCGTTTACCCCCCCTATTATATAAAAAATATTAGTGTATAGTACTGAATACCCTCTGTGATATTATGTCTTGACATTATGTCTCTGAGATATAATGCCCTTTATAACATGAGTTCGCTAATAAATTAGTTAAAATTATCCCTTTCAGGAAGAAGCCCACCTAAATCTAAGAAATGGTGCAAGATGGAAAAGGACTGTAGGTTTAGGGCTAACTAAAACCTCTTTTACCTAAATTTCTTTCGCCTATAAGACAATACCAATTTGTTTTTAGATGCAATACATACTTTATGTAAGGTTACCCATGTAACTCTGCTCCTACTGGTCGGAGCGATATGGTATATCACCTATAACCTTCCTCATGAATGTTACCATACACATGCATGATATGCACACAAACAGAGGTCACGCTGATACGTAGCACTTCATCACACGAAGGAATACCTGGACATAACATTACCGGCCAATTCGGTCGCATGAGCATACCTCTTGCTGAACTGTTTCTAATGTAAATAAAATGATAACTTTGCTTTCTCCTCGCTATGCTGTCGCGTTTTGAGCAGTTCGCGAGTAGCCGGTGGCCTATCGGCAGGCAGGAGGAAAGGAGGGCAACGGATCCGGCATAACATTAATGCGAAAGTCTTTGGTATTTGTCAAAGGCCTTCGATTGAAATTTTCTACATATCCTTCTTTCTTTCGGAAGTTTCTTGGACTGAAGTTTAGTCTTCACTGTACTTCAGTTCACTGAAGCGAACACTTTTCTAGCGGTGTCAGTCAAGGAAAAATACTAGGAATAATACTAGTTCGCGTCAGCAAACATGCTAAACGTTACACGCGTGGCTGTTAGTAGCTCGCGGCAGCTACGAATTACTTATGACATACATACAGTACGTAATCGATTGTCTCAAAATCTATTGCACGGATTTTCGTGTGGTTTTCATATAATAATTTTTAAGTTTCGGTAATATAAATATTATCGAGGAAAGTTTTGACTTATAATGTATTGAGGAAGTAAGCCGGTAGGCCATTAATAGTAATAAGAATAATAATAATAATAATAATTACCTAATCGGGCCGTGTTATTGACGGATGAAGCCGGGCAAATCACTAGTATTATATGAAGTAAACTAAACACATTCCTATTCGTGCGATGGCACACAAATAGTTCATATACATATATTAATGCATATATGTATTTGCCAATAGTTTTAGAAAATTATTAATATATAAATAGTAGCATGTGCTGTAAAATCTTTTATAATGTAACTTAGCACTGAATAAAGATTATTATTATTATTATTATTATAAAATTGAGTGAAGATACACATTCTATCTCGCCTCTTGATCTAATGTATTATGTTTTCGCTTGAAATGCCCCGATCTAGATGACCTAGATTGTATAATAGCTCTACAAATGTCGACGAGATTGTTTTACTGAAGCCTCTGTGGGCTTTTCATTATATACAAGGAAATTATACTTCGATGTTAGACAGGCTCGAAATATCGGACACTAGCGCCTTATAGATCGGCGTGGAAATTAAAATCTCCTGATATAAAGGTGTTCACTCAACTCTTGATATTAACAAAAATAATATCGGAGACAGAGCAAATTATATTTTTTACCTTGTCGAATATCGTTCAAGGACAAAACGTGCAAAATGAGAAATATATACGTACAGTATGTAGGTAAATTAAATATATAATTAATTTCGATTTATAGTTTTAGCGCCAAGTGTTTTTGTTGTTGAGAAGTGCCAGCTAGAACGTTTTTTTTTTATAAAGTACGTTTGTCAAAATTGTTGCATTCATAAAAACAATAAACAATGAATGCCTTCATTTTGCTATACACTCTTATTAAATTATAAGATACTTTTTTTACTATTAACAGTATTATTGGTAGCCCTTCCACTCTCAGGGTGGGACTACCTATTTAGGCAATAGGATGTTAAGGTCTGCTGAGGTATTCAGGGCCGGGCAGGGCATTATTATGGTATAGGTATACCATAAACCTAAGGCCAGGTGGGCACCATGCCACTGACTACAGACGGAAGCCGTGCGGCTTTAGTTGGTGCGAGTCTGACACGACTATTTCCGCAATACTCCGGCTCAGATGGTACACATTTGAAAAGGCATAATTTAAAAGGTAAAATACAGAATACCTGTATTTTGTTATGTATGTGTTAGAATTAAATAAAACAGTGGCAATGTTCCGAAATCTTTTATTAGTCTTTTGATAATTTAATATAAAATATTGCAATTATCTGCTCGCTGAACCTGAGTCAATATTGAAACTCGCCTTTGTCGATAAAAAACATGTTATCGATATATGAGACTTCTTATCGATATATTTGGAACTCATGTGCTATTTTTCTACCATGATTCTGTTGCTTACAACTTACTAATATAGAAAATGTGAGTTTGAATGAATGTATGTATGTTACTCAATCGCCCCAAAATTAATAAACGGTTTTTTAGTGTAACTTAGCAAATTTGTAGCATAAGTACCAGAAGAAGACATACTCTATAGAATTACTCAATTTCGCACATCGTTTATCTGTAATCTACGGGGACAAAGTCACAGGCATCAATTAGTTTGAATATAGATGTGATAAAAGCATTTGGGTTTGAGCAGTTGTAATCTTTGTTTACATTTCTTAAAATAGTTTAAAGAACACAATATATAATTTATGAGCATTAGTTAGCGATAAAATATTATCAGTATTATGTTAAATAATAAATAACTTGTGGAATTAAATACGATTGCATCATTAAGCTATATGAGACAGACCATATACTTTTCAAATTATATCCTAATCGTTTTTTATCAAAGTCATAATTTCCTTACAATTAAGCTTTAATAAATATATGGGAAATTGGAAGTAATACCAATTTACCTCCCCTATCAAAGTGGAAGGTACTAGATGGCAAGAACTTGTACAAGCCACGAAAAGATCAGTGGTGCATAGCTGCCAAGTGAGGCCGAGCTGCTATGCACCATGGATATAAGAGATCGTAACAGAAAATGACCGGTTAAAGGTGCATTCAATTTAAGATGTTATTAAGGCTGAGTTCTTATTGTATTTTTCCAATAATATTTATGACAAAATTGTTTGGAAGCAGAGGAGTTTCGCACGTCATCCACGGGTTCACCGTAATGTTAGATAATAATCATAGTGTGAACTAATTAGACTTCTTTGGACGAGTTAGTGCCATGTTGCATTGGAGGAGATAGTGCCATGCATGGTGCATGACACTACATCCTCCTATCCAACTGGCTGGCTGTTAGAAGGACAACGCATCAGCGTAACAATCATGTCCATGGTCGTCGCTAGTCGTCAGAAGGCTCCAATTGCCCGTTTGCTCCCTTATGCTATAAAATAAAAACAATATTTACAATGAAATTCACACTATGAATTTCATTCAATAACACTATGAATATTGTCTGACATTACAATATATTTTAGGATTAGTGATGCTTATAATGAATGTAATAAAATCAGAAACCAACCTTAGCCTTCACAAAATCCAGGCTTTCGAAGTACAAATTGGGCCGTCTAAATAATTGATGAATACCTAATTTAAATAGCTTTGTGATATTGCAATACCTGTTCCCTATCTTCCGTAACAATGTCTGCTAAAGTAACCAAAAGAGAAATGAAATAACTGTTAGATATCTTTTAATATTATTACAATAAGAATTAATTGTCTGTATTTTATGTCTCAAGCGGATTCGAAATGTCATTTGAGTAGTTGCAGTGACCTCGTGGACAATGTAGGGAGCTTCCGTGGAGGCAGTTTATAACATCTCCATGCTGCAAAACAGTTGGGTTTCACTTGGATCATTACAATCTCTGATTTTGGAGCGAGAAAGAAATCACATATAACTTTAGTTTAATTCGGTGCGGGTTCCATGACAGTTTTATCATTTTCCTCGGGCTTTCTATAATTATTTTACCATATATAGTTGCCGCTGACAGTCCTGGAGATCATAGAACGGAAGCGGTAGGAAATTATAATAGGCCAAACCCGATAAAAAAATCTTTATATATATCCAACTAAGTAACAGCAATATGCGTGGGGCCATCTATACTCTTCTATACTAATAATATAAAACTGAACAGTTTATTTTTTTCTTTGAACGCGCTAATCTCAGAAACTGCTAGCCTGAATAGAAAAAATATTTTTGTGTTGAATAGTCCAATTTTGCTAAGCTTTTGCTACGACTAATAGGCCCGGAGTTACGCGGGTGAAATCGCGGGATGAAGCTAGTTGCTTGTAAATTGAACAAAATAATATTATAACGTTGTACTTTTTACCACAGCAAGTTCCATTACAAATCCAATCGTTGGAAATGTCCGTTTTGTTTCAACTTCATGGCCACGATCCGTGTTGTGACAGTAAGTTATGTCGGACACGTCCTAACTTCTTTTGAGCCATGGCTAACAAAGTTCGCGAGCGATTAATGCCTCTCACGTAAAATTTCCACCGCCGGCAACTTTTTAATAGCTTCACATGCGCCCATATTAATTGCCAGCCATACGTGTTAGTTGGCAGTTTTTATAAGTTAACAGAGCTATAGGATAAAAAAGTTATAAAATTGTTAAATACGTTTTTTTGCATAAAAGCTGTAAATTCAGTGATTTTTTCATATGGAACAGGGGGAAAAAGAACAATCGGAGCCTTTGCACGACCACCACCCATAGACATCCGCATATGTATTGTCTTGCTGATGCCGTTGCCCTCTTTCAGTCCTCGCCTTCAACTGGGTTGGGTATATTGACGTCGGGAGATGAGGTAAAGGCAAATCTATCTCCATAATTTAGTAGGAGGTAGTGCCATGCTGCGTTGCAGATTGAATTGGTCTGTGCGACCGGGGGTACCTGTCGCTCACATGACACAGACGTAAAGTGACAGTTTCGCCGTCGCGTTACTCGTGGCTTCTGAGTGCCGGCGACTCATTGGCGAGGAGGTGGAAAGTTTGTTAATCACCCTCGGGTGACGCAAGTGCATAACTATTGTATTGATGCTTATGCAAGTCGATTGTTATCAAAATGTTCCAACAGACCGTTTGTCTATCTCAGTTATACGAAACGTTTGGCTATGAGAGGAAAAGAGAAACAATATGTGTCTCCTCTGTCCCTACAGTAATAAACAAAACGTTACTTTCTTTCTGTCTCTTTTAATTATACCTCCTTCTCATTTTCTTGCTCACACTTCGTAATGCTCGCGACACGCGTTTACCAGCTTACACTCCATGTCAAGCATGCATAAATAAGTTTTACTTCTAAGTCCTATTTAAATCTGTAGACGGATGAATGATGTACTCAAATATTATTCTCTACTCATTTTTTGCGCTGTGGAAATTTTATCAAGAAGAATATTATTTTCATTCCATTTAGTTACAATGGTCCGGGGAAATTGAGTTTATATTGTCATGGAATGCAAATTTGAAATACGAGTAATGTGTTACATTTACAAGATAATTAAATTTTTTGTAACACTTTTTTATTGTATAGGAGTTGCCCCCGAGCACGAGCAATCTTACAAGCCTTGTATTAAGTAACCGAGTCGTACCTTCCTGGTTGTGCCTGCCCAATGTCGTTGCAATGCAGCATGACGCCCCTTAATAAGAAAATAAGTAAATTGTGAGGTTATCTACTGTAACTATACTAGGTGGATTGCAAGGGACTCAGCCTAACAAGAATCATTCAATTCAAATCTACCCACATTATTTATTTAGACTGGTTAATTATGTGATGTTCGAAACATGTGCTATAATTAGTTGTGATTTTATAGTTTTTTTAACAAAACAATCGGTCAAAGTTTATGCGAATGGAGCACATCGAGCAGTGTGCAGTCATTAAGTACCTCCATATATGATGATATGGTCAGCACTTTAGGAGATTCTGCTCTGTCTTATTCATGTATTAATAAATAGATAGCAGAGTTCAAGCGTGGTAGGTAGAGTGTGAAAGATGAACCCAGCTCTGGGAGGCCTTCGACGTCCACTACTGAGGAAAATATTAGAAAAGTACTTGATTTAGTTACGAGGGACCGTAAATCAAAAATTAGAGAGATAGCCGAGACTATTCACATCTCTTTCTAACAAACTCAGATAGTAAACGAATTGGGTACAAGGTGGGTTCCGCGACTGCTTTCAGTTGAACAGAAAAAGGGCAAGATGGACTATTTCACGTGACGGTTTGGAGTTATTTGAAGCCGATGCAGATGATTTTTTAAAATCGATTTGTTTCAATGGACGAAATATGGGCTTATCACTGTATGCCTGAAACATAACAATAATTGAAACAGTGGAGGAGACCTGGGACTGGGACTCGGAGCGTGTGTTATGATTGATTATCATGAAAGGGTCAGACTATAAACTCCGATTACTACCGTGCCTTACTACGTCGTTTATGAGAGAAAATAAAAGAAACGCGTCCAGGAGTGCTCAGAAGAAAAGTCCTGTTTCACCAAGATAACACTCGTGCACTTACGTCTGTGCAATCAATGGCTGAAGTCCACAATTGTGGCTTAGAACTGTTACGCATCGGCCTTATTCATCTGATCTGCCATCGTCAGGCTTCTTTCTGTTCTCTAACCTAAAAAAGCACTCGGAAGGTCAACAATTTTAGACGCACGACGAGGTCAAAACAGCACTAGAAGAATAACTTTTTTTTCAACAGTCTAAATGCTTTTAATGGGAGATGGCAAAATTGCATCAAACTTGATGCTAAATGTGTAGAAAAATAAAAATATAACTGATTTGTTATGTGTTTATTTTCTTGGTTAGGCCGAACACTTTTAAATCAACTCTCGTAAATCAGTTACAATAGGTATGTAGTTTTCTTAGGTATCTAATTATCCAGCTGAAACAACCGAGGAAATATCTGTCACCCACTTAACACCGGGTGAAGTAATGTGATAGCTTTGCTGTCGTGTTTAGTGCCGTGAGAGTGCTGCGGCCTCTTCTTCCATAGCATACGGTAGACGCGAGCTCTGAATTGCTTCACACCCAAAAACACTCATCCAATTCGAAGGATTTATTCCTACGTCAGTAAAAAAATAATAATTAAAATATGGGCTTGAACCGCTTGAAACACACCCACCAATAAGTATATTCTAGTATCCAGTAGGTCACTGAGGTGAATATACTCATAAAGTTCACTTAGTCTACAATCGAGATCGCACAAGCCTTTCTTCGTAAGCGTTTAAGTGCATAAGCGATCTAAGTAAGCGCTTTATACGCTTTCTGCGCCTCAGCGAGGTAATAGGATATGTGCTTTTATTACTACCACGGCTATATAACTATGTTTACAGACGTCGTGTCATCTGTGTTCCTTAATTTAAGTTTCTCAGGAGTACTTGGATGAAAGATGGCTTTAGGCTTATAGACAGCACCTCACAGAGAAGGCAAGGTTTGAGGTGTTTTTTCGTACCTGCCCGCTTATATTTTACTATCCGCATGTATAATGTATATTGTTTATGGTGTTATCCTGGCTTATAGGCAAAGATAATACCGGAAAATATATCCAAGATCACAAAAGGGTGGTCTCCGATTAACAAGGGCTGTGTTTTTATGTTTTTTTTAGAAAGAAAATAGTTGTTTAGGCAGCTTTCATGAAAAAGTAAGAAACAGAACTTATCTTTCGAGTCTCAGTTAGCAAGTAGCACCTGTAAAGTACTACAGAATAATTGAAAATTTTATTTTAAATTACATATTTTATGTATTTTACATATGTATGTATTAAAGAATGTTCTTTAACATTATATTGACTGCGGGTTAACATTTAAAAGGCCCTTGTTGCTGTTACGGGAATTAAAAATAGATAACAGTTTATTTTATATATGCAACAATTAATTATGTTTACTGTGTATTACCTTTATTACGTTCCACCGTCGGGAAAGGGCCTCCATCTCGAAAATGTAAATGAGGGGCGAAAACAATAACGCAAAGTTTACGGAGATTATATTCACTATTATGTCCCAGTCTAGGCTACAAGAAAATTCATATAAGATGTATTTTTCGAGAAATTTTCAACTTATGAAACAAAACATAATACATACTCTTGATACGAGTAAGAGTCTAAAGTGTTTGTTAGTTTGTGTGAAAGCGTTTGATTACTGGCTGGCTCAGTTGGTGTTTAGCCCGCGTGTAACGCCAAAGGTCGCGGGTTTGAATCTCACCTAGGTCATGGTTTATACATATTTCTATAACAGAAACATTAAATATATCGAATTTCTTAAATTTATAAAAATATGAAGTATATTTTCGTTGTCTAGTAGCTGTAACAGAAGTCTTTACGGTGCTTACCACAGGACTAGACTAACGTGACGTGATATGTCCACAGATGTTATTATGTTATGTCCACAGATGTTGTTACGTTTAACAGCACCGGAGTTACACGGGTTAAACAGCGAAGTGATACTATACACAATAAACATCAAAAACCAATTCATCTTTGGTAAATATATGGCAATATCAGTATATTCTTAACAATCAACATTTAGAAACTTTACTTAAAATGAACGTTTCTGCTCTGAAGTAACGAATTTGTGCTTCACGTGATTTATGTAATCTTGTTTATTCGCAATAGAACTTAATCTCAATAATTTAGATAGCGAAGGAAGCGAGCGTAAGGGACGTGACATGGAGATCTCACTGTCTACTCCACTACTGTTTTTTATACGAACTAATGGAATAACGATGACTGCCAATGTATTTAAACATTTGCATAATTGTTATACAAATCCCTTTTCCTACTCCCCTTTAATGCCGGTAAAGTAAAGCCGGTGACCCACCGGCTACTTCCAAAACGCACGAAACGCCACAGCGGGCAGTCATTTTACAGTGATATTATATGAGCTCGTCCGCGGCCGTGTCGGCCCAATTCCGCATGGCATTGCCTCTTACTGAAACATTGTTTATTTTTACAAAATATCAGTAAATCTACCTAATTGTTAATACGATAAGAAATAATACTCTTATTTAAGTAGAATTCCAAAACTCAAAGCGGAGGAATTTTAAACTTCTCGCATTGTTATACAGAAATTCGAGAGAGTTATTTTGGTAAGGAATTTAGGGAAGCCTTTATAGAATACAATAAGACGAGAAGTTTGTCTTGAGTTATGTCTCGCAACGAGGTGGAATACCTGGCAAAGAGCAACTAACAACGATGCTATTTATATTATTTCAAGGCATTGTTACAGACCAACAGGTGTATTTCTAAGCATGGAAACCAGCTAGGCATTGATATTCCGTCTCGGAAAGGCATACCCAAAAGAACGCATAGATATTATAGGCCTTTGATATCCCTTGAAAGTTATTCTATGCTATCTTTGCTGTATTCGCACCTGGTTACAGTCACTATTTACTACTAATTCGACTCATAAACAAGGTACTTGTCATTTATGAGATTATTGTTATTGCATTTATGAGATTATTGTTATTGCATTTATGAGATTATTGTTATTGCATTAACCTTTTATTTATGGTACATTCGATAGTTATATGTGTGTACTAGTAGCTCCACGCGGTTTCACCCACGTACTCCACCCCCAATAACGCAACCCTAGGGGTGAAATTTCGTGAAATTAGTTCTCAGTGGATGTCTGCACCCTCTCAAAAGAAATATCTCTGCTAAATTTCAAGTCTCTAGGTGTTACAGCCTCTGAGATTTTGTGAGAAATCAGTGAAAACCTTACATAGATTTTTATATATTTTATATCGGATGAATAGATAGCAATGAATTTGTCTGATAAGGATACCGGTATTTTAGGGTCCATATCCCTAAAACACTAATTATTTCCAATTTTAGATATTTAATTAGCACACCTTTATCAGCCTCCTTTTTATGCCGTAATAAAAATTTGTAAGTATCCAGATTCGAAATTTAAATGACATTTCCCTTTAATTCACTAACATCAATCGTCGCGGATCATTAATTACAAGGAGGTTGTAATGTGATTAAATGAACTCCGCGCACAACGGCCATTTATCATCTGTGAAAAAAAGAATGTTATTTGTGGCTAAATGTTAGTATGCAGCGGGCTTCGACGATCGCAAAACGTAACATTTAAGATTTTTTTATAGAATTGGGAGGCAAATGCCCATGAACATCCACATATTTACAATGCCGATGCGTTGCCCTCCTTCCACTGGGCCACTGACAACTTACAAACAACACGAAACGTGTCACCGCAGATGTCACTTTTCTGTGGTATCACTTGTGCGAGGGGTACATCCCCGGGCGTACCGGCCCAATTCTGCTTTAACGTAGCATGGCACTACCTCTTACTAAAAGTATTATTTCTATTTAAAATATAAACATAGTTCAATTTTATTTTCTATTATACGTGTGCGTAAAAGCTCATCTGCGCAAACATGACATGATGTTTCCATAGCTAAGAGGCAGGGGGATAATCGGATAACATGACAGCAAGGCGTCACCAATAGTCATCTGCACAACCAACGAACATTACTGCATTGCATCTGAATCGTGTCAGTGCGACAGAGTATCCTCTTTCTTGCATGATAGTGATGAATGAATGTCGCGTCATGTGTGTGTTTGGTAGTATCCGATAGTCAATAGGGGTTGGGATAAAATGAGGGCAATGCAATTAATGTGCGGATGCTAAACGACGTTGGTATTCACCATAAGAGTTCTATTTTACCTCATTCTATTTAACCTACTTTTTTATATCAAAGATATAAAAAAGTTGGTTGTCTGATAGTCTATTGTTTACGCGATAACGGTTCTCTAATTGATGTGTGAGCGCATTGCCCAATGGTGTGTAAGAGTAGACTTCTTTCAGACACAAGCTCCGCCCCTTCGGAATATTACTTTTAATCAAACCATACTGAGGCGTCATACTTTTTATTGCATGCAGCAAGCGATATAAATTTACAAGACTAACTCACTTCAATAATGAATCTTTAAAAAAAATCTACTTGAAAATCGTTTCATTGTTCGCCTTATTGTCTAAATGACAAAGGAACAAAAATCTCAAAATTAAAAACCTTTGTTATTCATCTGTTCTTTAATATCAGCAATTTCTTTCTCTATACGCTATACTCGTGTTCGTGTAAAGAAATTTGTTACTGTTTTGTTAAAATCTTAGCAACAGAAATAAATAAAAGTATTTTAATGTAAATTCTCATTGGCTGTCGACAGGCGTCGTGGTAACGATAACGGATACATAACATATGCCAGCGGCTTCAAACCTTACAAATCATACATATTTCTGTGTTATGTATACGCACTGTACTGGGTAACGTAGTGTAATGTGTTGATGTCTTAAGTTTACGCGAATTTCACTCCTTACAGTAAAGCTACTTTATTAATAAAACTGAGTCCACCGGTGACCATCGTTGCTATCAAGCTTCTGGAATGAACAGTTAAATAATTAAATAAACCGCGATAAAATACGTAAACGTAGTTTTATAGTGTACACATTATAATATATTATTATTATTACATATTATTATTCTATCTAAATATCTATCAAGAGATTTATATAGCCATTCTTGTGTTATTAGCTGTGACAACTGATGTCTGTGTAGATACATTAAATTTCCAGTATGGCTCGAAAGGCCATGAGAAAGGGACGTGTTAAAGCCTGTCATTATACACGTTATACTGTTCACCTAGGGTCCGTCTTATAGGATGATGTCACAGCCCTCTGTATCCTTTTTTTTTTGGTGACGAAGGGGAATGCATTTACGCATGATACCTGGGAGCCCGGGTAGACCCCCAGACCGATGTTGGACTCGGCCATTGGGTAGCAATATCAACTAAACCCCTACGGGAGCCATCATACGCTATAAGTGGAGGGTCCCGGATCTGCAGGCAACAGGACCCCTCCAGCGACAGGCTGGCCTCGGCGAAAAGGCCAGACTTCACCTTCTCGGAGACTGTCCGGCTACTCTATGACAGTCCCCACGACGCCGTGTCTTTGGAAGTGGACTGGGTTCACATCCCGGCCCGACACGGAACACAGGGGCACTACTGAAGGCGCTGCAGATAGCGCCTCTTTCGTACCCCCTTTCGTCGTCGGCGGGGGGAGGCCGCGTCGGCAGCCTCCTCTCTCACCCGCTCGTCGGCTTCCTTCTGGGACGTGACGATCTCGCAGAAGGAAGCCATCGCCTTGAGCCCTCTGTATCCTGACGTAACACATCAACATATATAAATACACAACATTTGCCTTATCGTTAAAATTGTACATTACATTACATTACATATACTTCTAATGTCTATTAATAAATGCAGTCTTTATTCATAAATGCCAAGAATGTATATATTTGATTCTTTATAGAAAAGCTCATTTGACGAAGTAGATCAAAAATGTCTTTATACCATTTCTGTTACTAATTTAAAGAAGATAATTATTTTACTGCCACATAAAATGAATTGTAAAACAGTTCATAATAAGTTTTAATAACTTAACTACAATGTTAAGTGTTAGCTACTTGATTTTAATAGAAGAGACGTAAAACGTTTAACGTCGGTTATGCTTTTATAGTTTAAATTTTTTCTTCGCAAAAATTTTGTTATTTTATACTTTAGGCTTTAGTGTATGAAAATGAATTAGGGCGTTTTAACGTGTCCTTACCTCTTACCTACACGTGTCAGCACAGCGTTAATTGATAGTATGGGGGCCGCTATTTGCACTTTTTGTCGTAGTCCAGACGATACAACGGGGGATGGGATTCAGATCGTTGAAGCATTTTCAAATACTTTGTTGTTAAATACCGCCAGCGCTGGTAGTCGCTGGTCGTAAGGAGATCCATCTACTCGTGTTTACTATAAGAGTAATAAATAAAGTATGACCGCACATTTTCCGGGTCACCTCTATCTTCTTAGCTTACAATAATGTTTACTTAGAATAATAATGTTTAATATCGGCGTACATTTAGAAACGGTGGATGTATCGCAAACTGCACGAAACGCTATGGCGTAGACTTCACTCCACGCTGGTGATTGATACGGTTGTCTTAAGTATCTATAATATGCCGTATTGGCAACATTATTTATCATCTTTCCTATTTTTTTAAATCTATATTTTAGTTTGGGGCCTATATTCAACAAGGATATGACAACTCCATCACATCTTCTTACACGAGCGTGTGACCACTTAATGTTAACATTATGATAAATTATTATTTAAGTACGATAACGACTGCTAAACGGCTGTAACCAATCCATATCATTTTTTTTTTGCTGCAGTTGATGTTGGAATGGACAGCACACTTTGGATCAGCGCACTAATCATTACTGGTCACTATTCTTATGTTATCAACGTCAGACAATTATAGTATTAATATAGACACTTCTATGTAAACAATTGTAGAAATACACCCACTAATATTATTTTTATGTTAATTTCCTCATGGTACGCTTTTTCAATTAGGATTTGCTATAAATTTTATTAGCCACTTGAACTTTACAGCTCGGTGATAAAGTTTATATCCCTTTGCCGCCGTCATCTGGTATTAAGGTGATTCTACTGTTAATAAATCTAAGTGAATCGAGAAATTGCTATTTTTAAGCGCCAACAGATAAATTGTCTTATTTATTGCCTATTCTTATTTATCATTATCATTATCGATCCTTACTGCTGGACATAAGCGCTGCCACTCGTATCCGACCCGGACTACATTGCGCAAAGATCATTCTCTCGTCTAGTGGCATATGTTATACGGAACTTGTACCGGTCCACGCTTCAGCAAACGTATTCGTCACGTGAAACTATGCAACTAGTTCCATTAGTAATTTCAATGTCGGTTTCATTAAGTCCGTTATCATCAGCCCTTTTAGTGGACTTCATACCTAAGGAAAATTCTGCAAATTCAGGCTATGAGAGGGAAAGCAGGAGCCCTACCATGGTTCAAGCGTTGGCGCTTAGTAGTCTGAGCTTGACCCTGACACCTAAGGCGAAGCCATTTGAACCGAGGGGGCCGCTCCCTATTCCCCTCTTATAAGAAGTGTAGGCTAAAGAGCAGGCGGAGGCGTCGTGTCTATACGCACGGAGCAAGGTGCGAGTATGGGCCTCACCCCATTGCACTGTCCCAAAGTTGGTAGGGTTGTCCTGTGGTTTGGTGCAACCCTTCTATAGAGGAGGCTTCTTTCCCTTAGGGGACTGACTGGCGATCGAGATAGTAGGAGGGGAGCGTGCCATTAATAACAACTTTCAATAAATTAGATAACAAAACTGAACTCTTAGCTTTCATTCAATGTCAAACTTAAAGCTATATTTGTTATTATTAACTTTTTGCAACATCGCTACTTTCCGTGATTAATTAAAATTATCTCAGATCCTAAACGTAGAATGAAGATTTTTATCAGGTATTCATAGCTTTGACACAAATCCTCCTCGGTTCAATGTGCTTCATCTTGTGCTGCGTTCAGTACACTACTAAGACGGAGTCCGACTGACTGAGCTGAGCTGAGGCGTGAGTTGAGTTTTTACAGAAGAGGTAGTGCTATGCTGCATTGGAGGCGGTACTGTCATGTATATGTACATTCCAACAGCAACTGCTTGCTTGCACACTTTGGATCAGCGCACTAATCATTACTGGTCACTATTCTTATATTGTCAACGTCAGACAATTATAGTATAAATATAGGCAGTAAACTTCTATGTAAACAATTGTAGAAACATTATTATTAATTAAATATTAATATAATTATTAATATTATATAACATAGTGCATGACATTTCATCCTCCAATGCAACGGAATTGGGCAAGCACGACCGGGTAAGTACATCTCGCTCACTTAATACCGGCGTAAAGTGACAGCGTCGCTCTCGTGATTCGTACGGGTTGTGAGAGCAACGCGTTATAATTATGCAAATGTCCATGGGCGTCGGTAGTCATCAAAAGGCTCCGATTTTGGCGTTCGCCCCCCTTATGCTATAAAAAGATGTTAGGTAACGTTAGGTTATATTGGCAATATGCATACATATTATAAAATAAAGTCCCCAAGACCTGTCTCGATTTGTTCCAAATGTACTGCACGTATATTCATGAGTTTTGACGTGAAAATGAATGAAGGTTTTAGTGTAATAATTTGTTCATATTGAAATCTCGCCTCGGTTATTCATGAGCTGGGCCGGATGGCTGTTTAATATATACATTTGTTGCAGGTTCTCGGCTCTGACACAGAATGGCACTTCTCCCACCGAGGGTTGCCGCCCGCGCGCTCGCGCCGCTCGATTGCCCACTCGCGTCTGCTGAAGCGACATCCCTTGGTAACATCTTAATATATACTGCCTCTGGCGGAGTTATATTACATTACCTGTACTACATGAGAACCATAGGTAGTGCATATTAGTAGGAGGTACGTACGACCGACGAGGTACCTCTCCCTTACATGGCAGCGCCAACGTCCTACTCATCGACGGCATTTGTATGAGATAGGGGGTAAACGAGCAGATGGGTAGTTACTACCGCCGCCTGTAGGCTTTTAAGGAATAGGTATGCTCTTTTCTTGAAGACTTCTAAGTCGTATCGGATCGGAAATACCGAGGGAGGCATCTGGTTCCACAGTACAGTTGTGCGCGGTAATAATTGGCGATTAAGCCGCACTGTTGTGGATTCACGGACATCAAGTTAATGAGCGCGGAACTTAGAGTTCTGTCGCGATGAAACGCATTTACGGCGTGAGCGATTACGGCGGTGCATGTGAGCGAGAAATACGTTCCCGGTCATGCTGGCGAATTCCGCAGAAATGCATCATGGCGCTGCTTCTTACTAAATGGGAGGGCTCCATCTGCTTTTAATGAGAAAATTAATATTATATATAAACGTTACGCTTGTTATTTTACTCGGAAATCTCATATTGGACATAAGGCTAGCTATACTCATATGGTGGGACTTGTCTGCCTCGGGGCCTAGAGGTAAGCACGTTCAACCACTGTGGTGAGGTCCTGAGATCGAGTCCCGGCTCGGACTAAAGTGTTATAGGGGTTTTCCATTACTAATAACAATTCGGGGTCAGGAAGTTAGTGGTGTTAAAGCCCCGTACCTCGGTGAGCACGTTAAGCCGTCGGTCTTGCGCCAGATTTCACTTCGATCATGATGGATTGCCGCCCCTTCGGATTAGGAGAATAAGCGAATAGTGCACTCGTTCTGCGCGCATACTTGTGCACTATACTATGTCCTGCGCAGATGACTAATCTATATAGAGTTGGCCGAAATTTCGCTAGGAAGAATGGAATTTGGAGATTATTAATTAGAGAGATTTACCTTCACACACCGACCCCTTTTTATGGCATCACGCCCTTTCAATGTTTTTGTATTGGTACAAATAATATTGTATTATAAATGGAAATTTGTCACTCCATTGCAATAGCTTTTGAGGTGACGAAAAGAAAATTCGTTTCCATTACACGAACTCCTTTTATGTTCAAAAAGAAATTTTTTCCAGGTAGGAATTCTTCGCTGTCTTATCAACTTTTTAGAAACAACTTACAATCATGCGCTAGGGGCGCAGGATTGATTTTGCAAAAAACATATGTTCATTTAAAATCTACGAGTAATTAGAATACCAGTTCAACATAGAATCGTCCATCTTGTATTTTTGTAAATCAGTGGTTTTACCATGTAATTTGTGTTTATATTAATATTTATAATCCAGTATTAATTTAAATGTTTTGATCACGATGAAATATATCTGCATAATTACTGAAAAGTAAACTTCTTGGTGGCAGGTGCATGCTGCGGTTCAGCAGACGGGGTTTAAGCGTGTTAAGCGGGGGTTCCGACCCCTGCGCCTACCTGAGACCGTCCCCGCAGACGAGCCGCGCGACCCCTATTTCCCACTTCAATGGTATTTAAAAAACACTGGACAAAACGGCGGCAAACCGAAGCTCGACCTAAACGTCGAGGCAGCTTGGAGTCAGGGATACACAGGAGTTAATGTCACCACTGCCATAATGGATGATGGTAAGTAACTAAATAGTTAGTTTATTCGCTTGCTTCTATCAGGTCCACAGAATATTCGATACACATTGTTAAAGTAAGGCTAATGTTACTCTTTACCAATACATTGTTAATTGTTACTCATTACCATAAAGCTACTTTTACTGATTTTATCGCGGTTCATTTAATTATTTAACTAGCCCGACGGTTCAGAAGCTTTACAGCAACCATGGTCACGGGTCCACCTGTGATAAAATCCGAAAAAGTAGTTTTATTCTAATGTATTTAATTATTTCCAAAGGATGACCTTTTCGAAAAAGAAACGCAGTTTATGGTACTTATATTATTGCGATGAAAACCCACTTAGCCCTATATTGAACGTAGAAGCGTATATTATTTAATATACTGTAGGAAGACAAACCAACAATCAGAGGCTTTTGGTTACTACCGTCGCCCATAGACATCTGCATCATTGTCATGTTGATGCGTAGAGGGCCACACATGTAGGGAGAGGACTGTAGGGCTTTTCCTTCCTTTCTAATAGGCCACCAGCTACTCACAAACCGCACAAAACGCGACAGTATTGCAGTCACTTTTTGTGGGTGTCATGTGACCGGTAGCCTTTTCGAGGGGAACCAAGGTAAAAGGGAACAACAATACATCCACATCACAATTATTCGGACACATAATATCTATGGGCGTAGGTTATTACCAAAAGTATTTCGATTGGACGTCTGTATCATAAACTATAAAAAAATATTGTCCTCCGCGAACCGACCGCGTTGCAAGTTGGTAATACAAGCCTCGTCTACAAGGTGCGGGCAATGATATTGATGTCACATACTTGTTTCAGGGGTCGATTACATGCATCCAGATTTGAAGTACAACTATGTAAGTATAATTTTACAGTTGTAATATCCTGGGTCTCTGTTTACCGGCGTACGTTATCCAAATCTGATATAAGAAATTAAAAAAAAAATAATTCAAAGAGTCAAAAGAAGTCAGTACCGAATCCGAAACCGACGCTGCTTCTGTAAAAGTATGTTATATATTAATATAGGCTGTTGTAGTGGTAAAGACTCTTAGCTTAGACGATCAACAGGGTCTGCTGATGGAAACAGAATTTAGCCGCTCTATGATATATCGCAACTCTAACCTTTAGGGGCTCATCGATATCCTCGAAATAAAATGGCTAGAAACTCTTTATAGGGAGAAAGGACCGTAATTCCATTAGCCTCAGGAACTTTCCGTTTAATTTCAGATTTAAACATAATTAAAAAAACAGTATAAAATTAGGAGAAAAGTTTTTTAATCACTGAAATTAAAGGTCCCTTAATTGGAGGTGCGAGGATAACACCTCTCTTATCTATATAAAATTTGTTATCCATAACACTCGTTTCTTTTATAGGATAAAGGGCTATCGCACGTGGTTGGTGACTACTACCGTTCATTGACAACAAAGCGAAAAACAGCAAAGCCCAGTATTTTATAGACGCGAGTCGTCCAAGTAGGAGCAGCCAGTAGGTGCTTTTCTTGAAGAAACCAAGGCAGCTGGTTACACAAAGATGTTGTGTGCGGTATGATATGGCACGTAGAATCCACTGTTGTGAATTTGAAAGTAGAAACGCTGGAACTCAGAATTCTAAACTTAGAATACTTAGAGTTCAAAGAGGAATTCCACTGCTGGTCCCCGGCATGTCCTCTACCCGTTGTAAATTCTATAGAAGACATATGGAAAATCGACATCTCTCTGTTCCGAAGTTAGCTGTTTGTAACGATTTGATTTGCTCTGCGTAGAATGCGGTGAAATGGCTCGATCTGGCACTGAGGAGCCCGGCACGGGGGTGCAAGCAGTAGTCCATGTGCGGGCGGACCTACTGCTATAGTTGCAGCCGGTTATACTTACTACTATAGTTCCTAGAAAGCCAAGGCAAACTTAAGCCATCGCTTCGAAATGATCTGATCCGAATTTTATGCGGTATTTCGCCTCCGACATATGTGTCGGATTTTCCCTGGGTCAATTCCCTGGGAAAATCTAAGTGTTCCAATGCTAACTGAGGCTAATTAGAATGCAATTGAATAGGTAATCTTTATTCAGTCGTTAAGGGGATATTTAGAAAATTAAGAGATACCACGAAAAAATTGAAGAAACCGAGCACCGTCGACAACGAATTATTGATACAACCTGCAAGAAAACACTAGTAACTAGTAACCCAATCGCATTATTTCCCAGACAGTCCATGAGAGGCCTCCCAAAGTCCATGAAAGGCATCCCCTATACCCAGACATGATCTAGATTATAGATTAAGTCTATAGTGACTTTAGTGTAAATAGTGAATCAGAATAGTGTTCTTAAGACCCTCAAAGACAATGCAGTATAGGAAACTATTTAACGATTGAGAAATGCTCTATGTTGATAAAAGCGAAAATAAATATTTTAAATAAATTAATAAAAGGCCTTATACGAGGTAATACCTGACTCTTTACAGCTAAATTGGGCTATCTGAGAGGTATCTCTCGCTCATATAATACTTGTTTCAATAGTACGTATATGGAGACGTACTTCGTTAAATTTCTGAGAGGCCGGTGGCCTATTGGAGAGGATGGATAAAAGGAAGGCAAAGCGTCAACATAAATTTGGTTGTGCAGATGTATAAGGTCTTAGGTAGTCACCAAAAGGTTATGCAGCCTTTTAATGGTCCTTTGCATCATAATATAATCAAAGAACAAATAGTAATTGTGCAGGTTCAACGTAGGTTGAGACTTTCAAGTTTAAATTTATTCCAAAATAAAAGCGATTCAATTCGCATATATATATATAGACGCAGAATATATAGACGCATATAGACGCAGAATATAAAACATCCCATTCTTCCATGATCTAAGCATTATTTTACTTCCTTGTTCATTCAGTCGCATTACGCGGGCAGGAATTTAGCTCGAAAGATGACCCTTCAGCGCGTTATTTCCACACATAATACGTTAAGCCCATTTAAGGGCAATCTATCCTAGGGGCGCTTGACTGCTGATTTTCCTTTTATAGCACAAACGTCAAAGTTTGCGCACAAGAGGAGTCTGTGCCGGGCTAATGTTCGTTTTGAACCGTAAAGGTAAAGGCGCAAAATTAATAAAATAGTATATTTATTTGTTTGACTACACTCGCGATTCGCTTGGAGCTAGTCAACGACCTGTCTACTGACGCGTACCTCCTGGCACTTAAGCGTTTCGTTTCACGACGCGGAAAACTATCTCACATATAATATTATATATATAGTAGCGACTTTACTCAGTTCCTATCAGCGTGTAGTAAAGCCATTGTTGATTACGCTGGGAGTCAGAATATTAAATTCTCTTATATACTTCCATATTCCCCAGATTTTGGTGGCTTAAGTGAGGCGGGAGTCAAATCATGTGATTACTAGTGGCGCTCGCTTAACATTCGAAGAATTCACTATAGCACTATCACAAATAGGAGCAGTACTGAGCTCACGGCCGCTGGTACCTCTGTCGTCCGATCCTTCTGGTTGTACTCCTCTCAATCCTGGATATTTTTTGATTGACCGACCTCTCACAGCGCCTGTATGTGGCGATGACCTGCAGCATTTACCTGTGAGTCCAACTGAGTCAATATCAAAGGGTAGAACAGCTTGGTAGTAGCTCTGGAGGCGCTTCAGTATCGAGTACACCTCGAAGCTGTAGACTAGCTGTAGAACTAAGTGGATGCAAAATTTGGCGGAACTAAAACCGAAAACGCTTGTTTTTGTTAAGTCCCTCAGTGCAGCGTGGGTGCGTACGTATCAAGCTAGGTTATGCCAGGAGCAGTTCATGTGAACTTCAGGTCATTGCTACAGGTACAAATCATGATTATATTACAATACGTTACACCAGCACGTGTCGCCCACGTGCGCGCTCACGCTGCACCTTACAGCGCGGTACTCGATTGATGAATACTACTAGGTGGATTAAAAGTACTCGGCCTAACAAAGATTCATTCAGTTTTAAAAATCAAATCTACCCACATCATTTAGTTGAACTATACTACTACTTTCATTGTGTGAGGTTCAAAACGTGTGCGATAATTAGTTGTGATTTTACATTTTTTTTTAACAAAGCAAACGGACATTTCTGCAAATGGAGCAAATCGATCAGCGTGCCGTCATTAAGTATCTCCATAATAAGGAGTTATCACCGAAAGCAAAAATCATCCTTCAAAAATGGTTAGCAGAATTCAAGCGTGGTAGAGAGAGTGTGAAAGAGGAACCCCGCTCTGGAAGGCCTTCGACGTCCACTATTGACGAAAATATCAAAATATGTTTGATGTAATATTGGGAGACCGCAGATTAAAAATTAGAGTAACAGCCGAGATTATACGCATCTCCTTTGAACAAACTCGAAACATCAGATAGTCAACGAATTGGGTTCCCACAAGGTGTCTACGAGGTGGGTTCCTCGACTGCTTTCAGTTGAACAAAAAAGGACGCGGTTGAATATTTCAAGTGACTGCTTGGAATTATTTGAAGCCGATGCAGATTATTTTTGAATCGGTCGTTA
This sequence comes from Eumaeus atala, assembly GCA_017140195.1. Taxonomy (NCBI): domain Eukaryota; kingdom Metazoa; phylum Arthropoda; class Insecta; order Lepidoptera; family Lycaenidae; genus Eumaeus; species Eumaeus atala. Next base: position 625,740 of record JAFELO010000199.1, read on the forward strand.
CAATGGACGAAATATGTACACCAGAAACAAAACAGCAATAGCGACAGTGGAGACGACCTGGTTCACCACCCCCTAATGAGGCTAAGGTGATTTTGTCAGCAAATAACGTAATGTCTTCACTATTCTGGAACTCGAAGGTTGTGGTTATGATTGATTATCTTGAAGGTGTCAGATTATAAACTCTGATTACTACCGTGTCTCACTACGTCGTTAACGAAAGGAAATAAAAGAAAGGCGCCCGGGAATGCTCAGAAGAAAAGTTCCGTTTTATCGAGGTAACGCTCGTGTCCACTCGTCTATACAATTAATGGCAAAATCCACAACTGTAGCATTGAACTATTACCGCATCCGCCCTGTTCACCTGATCTGGTATCGTCATTCTTCTTTCTATTCCCTAACCTAAAAAAGCACTCGGGAGCTCAAAGATTTTCGACAAAGATCAGATCAAAACAGCACTACACGCATATTTCGACTCTAAGAAAGAATCATTTTTTTACCAATGCCATCTCCCATCTAAAATGGGGGATGGCAAAAGTGCATCGAACTTGATGGTGATTATATAGAAAAATAAAAATAGAACTGAATTAGTATGTGTTTATTTCCTTGGTCAGACCGAATACTTTTCAATCCACTTTCGTATGTTAGGCATCTGGGTGTCAGATAACATTGTCACGTAAAAGTTTTAAATAAAACCGCCAATCTTCCGACGTTAAAGTGGCAACACGGTCGCGTTGTGAAGACGATTGCTGGTAGCGATGGCATCGCCAGGGTAGCTGACATCAGGACAGGACATCGTCGGGTATCGTAAGACGCCCATACTCGAGGATTTGTCCACTTTTGGAACAGAAATAAGATATTGTAAGCTGGCGCTTCCAAGGCCGCGGGCATGTTCAGTGCACGAGCTTAAACGCTTATGTGCCGTAGCATCACGCATGTCCAATCAGACGAGTTACAAATGACGTGATACACGTATACGATACGTATAGCTCGCTAATTGGCTAACTCACTGTTCATACCCACCACTATGATTCATTTAGCCCGATCTTGAAATATACCTCTCTGAGACGCTATGAACAAGCACTCGTTTTATTTCAATTTCCTAAATTAATCGCAGGCCGTTGTTAGTCCAAAATTCGCAAAACTATATGTAGCTAAACATACACCGCTACAGTAATGTTTAAAATAAACACTCCTATGTGATATTTATTTCGTATTTATTTACATTACTCTATATATAATTTTATGTAATACTTTTTGAGTTTATTCATACTATGTATAATCTGCATTTGCTTTCAAATTGGAATGATTTATTCATGACTATGTGATCACTGCGGAGAAGCTACTATCTACTTCTTATTCGTTAGCTGAATATAGTATTTATGGAAAACTGTTGCGATTATGTAAAAACGTAACGACACTTGCAAAATGAATTTTCTTCTTGATGACGCGGGGAAACGCATTTACGTGCCATCGCTGGCTTTGGATGGAGACCAGGGGTGGAGTTGTCCCACACCACAGGACAACCCCACCAACTTTGGGACAGTGCAATGTTATGAATAACCCATTCTCGGCCCTTGCCTGGTGCGCAAAAGTGCGTCTTCCTCTACACCTTTCATCGTATAAGAGTACAAAGAGCAGCCCCTTCAATTCAATTCGCTTCGCCCAAGGTGTCTCGGTTCACCCAAGGCTACCGAGCCCCACAACCACGACAAGACTTAAGCCATGTTAGGGATTTACCATCTTGCAATCTCTACATAATTTCTTGATTTTGATCTTGATGATGAATGTATTAATTAATTCACTTGATTAATAATTAATAATAATTAATTAATTATTAATAATAGATTAATAATTATCAATTAATGATTAATATATAATTGATTAATTCACTTCCTGACAATTTCATAATTCTAGGTTAACCATGTATACCTATGGACCCTTTAGGTCAAACAAACAGACGACTGTTAGTATGTGACTTTGGTTTTTATTTTAAGGCACATAACCCTAGAAAGCCAGTTGTTTCTCATTCCGTACTCTTAGAACGTAATATACAAATCAACAAAAACACTAGACTCCTAGAAAGTTAGGAATTGTCAAATGGAAAACTTTAACTGCTTTTCTTTAACTCAATAAACGTGAAAATGTAGTGACTTCACGTTATTTGAACTTAACAAGTAACTCAATTTTCAGACTTCGTGGAATTAAGTTCTGTTATCAGAAAGTACATCTAATAAGCGTTTGTTTCATTCTATTCCGATATTACAATCTAGTAAACGATATAATTTAGTCTATTGAAATGTTACATTTTACGGTCGACTTTCACAGAGGACGTAATTGCGTTGTTTAATCTTCAAGAAGGGTCACCGTAAAGTTGAATTCAATAGTGTAAGCTCGCATCCCTTGTCCTATAGCTGTCACATTGGAAAAAGGATCGTAGGCGGTTTTTTTTATATACCTGACAGAATTTTTTTTTTTTGTTATAAATATAATTCTCTACAATTGAGAATTTATTAAAAAGATATTCACTAAATCAAAAATAATAAAGGTATAAATGTAAATTAAAAAACATTGTTTTAACTCCTGGTAATTTTGCAAATAAAAAAAAAATATATGAAACCATTTTTGCAAAATTGCTTTCATAGAATAATTTCGTTCCTATATATTTTTACAGTTAGATAAGAAATAACAAA
>JAFELO010000199.1:628438-660088 GCA_017140195.1 Eumaeus atala
GATAGAGAGTAATGGTCTAAAGAAACATCATTTCGTTATACCTTAAAATTAATTGCAAAAAAAGCAACGAAGGCTTTATCCAAACAGAGAATCTTCTAGAAATTTTTATCTTCAGTTCGGTCGTTTGTCTTTTACGTTGAGGTTTTCGGTTTATATAAAATGCTAGCTGACCGGGCTTAGCGTTCTTATGGCAATAAAAACTCAAAATATTGCTGACTTAAATAGAAATAATATATCACAACTTAAAATAATTTGGACAAAGATATAATTAAAATCGGACAAAAACATCGAGGCAAGTGATTTCTATATATTAGGATATATTGTATTAAAACATTAAATTAGTTTACCTGTGACTTGCATAGGTACTCATGGAAAGTGAAAGTAGGTTTATCTCAAGTTAAGACTAAACCTGCGTGAGGTCGTAAGGGAGACCTCGAGCTTTGCAATGATGACAACTGCCGCCCGTTCTGTTTAATGTTACGTGATATCCTTATAACATAACATCTTCGCGCCTTCTTCTTCAGATCTACAGGCAGAGAGAACAGAATGCCACATAGCACCATCCTTACAGACCTGTCTTGCCTCCTCCACATTCTCTACTCTCCTCATACGCTGCTTGTTAAGATCGATCCATCAATCTGATTATAATAATATAGTAATAATAATATCTGTGGACTTATCACACCACGTTAGCGTAGCCCTGTGGTAAGCCCTGTGGTAAGGCCTGCCACAGGTTACAGGTACTAGACAACGGAAATATATTTAATATTTATATAAATTTAAGAAACTTTATATATTCAACATTTTCATTATAGAAATACACAAATAAACATCCATTAGCTAGGCGATATTCGAATCCGCGACCTCTGGCGTAACACGCGGACAAACCGCCACGTTACCAACTGCCGGTTGTCTAAAATAACAAAAGATCATGGTGGTGCCAGTCTTCGTCTTCTCCGGTAGCTACATTCTTATAGACGCAAATATACACAGACAGACAAGCAGGCATACAAATATACACAGATAGACAAGCAGGCATACAAAAATGCTTAAAGAAAATTATAATTTCAAATCGAATTGATACATAAAATAATCGGGCCGGGCTAAATCCGGCGAATAAGGTGGGTGGGGCAGCAATTCGTAGCCAAAATCATGGATTACAGACATTGTTTCAACCGAAGTGTGAACACGTGCATTGTCTTGATGAAACAAAACTTTCTTACGCAACATTCCCGGCCTTTTTTCTTTTGTTACTTCCCGGAGTCTTCGTAAAAGGTTACAATAATAACTAGAATTTATAGTTTGACCTTTCGGTAAATAATCTACAAAAATAATGCCCTTCGCATCCCAAAAAACAGAAGCCATGACTTTGTTAGTCGACAAGTAGACCTTAGCCTTTTTCGGTGTAGGAGAGTCTGATATTTTCCACTGTTTGGATTATTGCTTTGATTCAAGAGTATGGTGGTGAACCCAGCTTTCATCCATGGTAACAAATCTAGACAAAAAGTCCTTGGGATCAATTTCAAAAAGTTCCAAACAGTCTCGGGAAATTGTGTATCGAACTCGTTTTTGTTCAGCTGAAAGCAACCTCGGGACCCAGCGAGCAGAAACCTTATGGAACCACAACTCTTCCGTTATTATATGTTGCACCCGGCCTCAACTAATGTTTGTTATCTCAGCTATCTTACCAATGGTCAAACGTCGGTCACCCAGTACGAGATCACAAATTTTATCGATGTTTTCTTTCGTGGTAGAGGATGTAGGCTCTCCACTCCTAGGATCATCTTTAATGCTCTCACGACCGCGCTTAAACTCAGCTACCCACTTCTTGACACTGGAATACGATGGAGCAGACTCACCCAAAGTGCTCACTATATCTTGATGGATGTCTTTTGGTGATGGGCCTTTTTTATTGAGGTATTTAATGGCTGCACGGTGTTCAATTTTCTCCATTATTGAAAATTGCGTCAGATTGCTTCAAACAAATAATCACAGAAAATTTATATTGTGTAGTGTCGGAATGAAACTGCGCACAATAAATCAACATGACACGTACTAACAAATGACGGTAAATTTAAAAAGATGTCATAGCTCCATGTAGGTTAGGCCACGAACTTTTAGATCCACCATAATTTGTTAAGATATAATCACCTGTACTCACGAGCTAAAACGCGGCGGGTCGCCAACATCCTATGGTATCGTATTCCCGTCTGGTAAGTGGACTATTCACCAGATAGGGAATTATTCCTCCTTGCAATAGCCAGCCCGGGATGTATGAAAGTGGCAGGTGGTCGGTTCTCGTCACGTACTGACAACTATGTCCAAAAGTGGAGCGATAGAAGCTGACGAACGTGTTGATGTTGAAGATCAAAACAGGCTGTTTCTATAGTTGAGGTAACTCGCAAACGAATCAAGTAAATAATAGCTTTCTGCAGAGACCTTTGAAATCCCACCAAAAAGTAGCCAAATCATGATGGAGCGGCTTGCTCCTGTATAAAGAGTAACGAAATCTCTAGGCAAAATTAAGCTAAGTTCAGACTCATTTACTACAATTTGACATGGACAGTTTTTTTACAGGATATTTTTGGTGGTATAGAATATATTCGTTGCCCATTAAAATGGCATAGAAAAAAGGATGCCCTGCATCTGCTTAAGAACTACGAGGATATTTATGGGCGTCGGTACTTATCAAAAAGCTCCGGCTATACTATAAAAATAATAACACATATGTTTTGTTACAGAATGCCGAAGCTTCTTACGACTTTAGCAGCAACGACCCATTTCCGTACCCGAGATATACAGACGATTGGTTCAACAGGTATTTCAATTGTTATTTATAAAACGTCACCGTACACTTGAACACCCCTAGTCATGATCCCCTCCAGGAGCCAATCGTTTACGTCAGTGCCGAGGCCATTTAGTCCCTCTGGCCATGATAATAATAGTTAAATTAGCTTGTTACAAACACTCTCACATCGGAATGCATCTCTCCCATCAGCGGGAGGGCGGGGGATCGGTCCTTCTTTTGATCCCAAATCTAGTCTCGTTGCGAGACGAGCACTAATAGCAATGATGACCGATGAAGCTGTATCGAGCTTCTCTTCGCTTCCACAGCAAGAGTTCAGATCCGAAAAAACACTTAACAAAAATTAGGGGTAAACAATTTACTTTAAACCGTGGATTATTTATATTAAAATGTTTACCCCCAATTTTACGACAATCTCGACGCCGACCACCACCACCTTGAAACAGCAAAGTCAGCGTTACTCTTTCTGGCGGAAACGCAGATATATTCTCCGGTTGATTCCTCTTACCTTACCTACCCAGGGTATAAATTATAACAATTATTTATAAAACGGGCTGGAGTGTGTGTATTTATCGGAGAAGATGTATGTTGTCATCGTCTCTTCAACACAAACAATTCTTCTTTGGGCTCGTCGGACTAGGCCAGGCCAGGCAAGTACGGTTTCCGCTGCGGACGTTGGTGATCTTCTAATTTAGTTAACGCACCGATGGGCGGAGCCAGCTGAAACTAACGAGAAGGTATTGGCGGTTTGTTTGATTGTAGCAAAGGTCTTTGTTCGGGTTTGGCACAAAGCGCTCCTTTCAAAGCTTTCTTCATACGGACTTCCCGGGAAATAATGTGATTGGATCACTAGCTTCTTGAAAAATTGCATAATTAAAGACCTTAAATGTGTCAACGCTGGTGTTCCCCAAGGCAAGTTCTGTCTCCTACGCTGTTTCTTCTGCATATCATGGACACGCTGCAAACTAGTGGCCTTCATTGTTAAGCAGACAATAGCACTGGGAATGCTTTATACACTGGCCGTGCCAATATTTCTTGGGAACACGTAGACTAGTACCGGAATAAGCTTGTGTCTGAAGTCAAGCATTTGTTATAAAAAATCTCGGAATGGAGCCGAATAAATTTAGTCCAATTTAACCCCCATTACACATATGTTTGCGCTTTTATCTCTAAAAGTTCTCCCTTCGTCGTATGTCCTTATTTTCAAAACACCTACCTATCAACCTAAGCTAGTATCGGAATACTTGGTGTTGACATATCGAGTAACATTCACTTTCGCAGTCATTTGGAAACGAAAGTTAAATGAGCCACAAAGAATCTGGGTGTGCTCAATAGGGCGAAGCAGTACTTCAATATAGCACATCGACTGCAACTTTACAAGGCGCAGGTCCGAACGCATATCCTACCTCTGGACAGCAGCAATATCAACTCGTTTCATTTGACCGTATACAACATAGAGCGATTCGAATCGTGGACGACCAAGTTATTGATTATTTGGTCCTACAAAGAGATGTCGGTTCACTGTGCCTCTTTTACCGTATTTTCTATGGGGAGTGTTCCGGAGGAATTGTTTGGCTTAATACCAGCAGCAGAATTCCATCTACGGACATCGTGACGGAACTCTAAGTGCCACACCCATCACCCTGATGTCCTTAACTCTACAATAGTGTTGTTTAAACGTCACTTTTTAGAAAGAGACCTTTTCGGTGACAATAAATACCCTAACAACTTTTACTTTTGCTTCATCAATAAACAATTATTCTTATGCCTTTTGTGACACTTTACCTCGTACTTTCAGATTGGATATCCATTTCCGTACACTCCATAGGCAGCTTTTCTTAAACGAAACACCTGTTTTCAAATTTTCAACTAGGTATACATACAACTTTAACAATCGTAACAACGAAACAGAATTTTCTTTAAACTTTAATACCCCTAATTATACCTTGACAGTAGGGAAGTGAATATACCGTATTGATTATTATAGTAACATATTTATTGCACACGATAGGCCACAGCGGTTTCATGCAACCGTTTAAAGTTTTATTTGCATAGTAACTTCCTATCACTATTGAGGCATGATGTAGTTACTAGCTCCCTCCTCTATCCTACTAATATAATAAACGCGAAAGTTTGTAAGTGGGGATGTTTGTAACTCTTTAACGTAATAACTACTTAATGGGTTTTAATGCAACTTTAAAATAATATAGCTTATACATCAGAGTAACACACAATGTATATAAATCATAACTTTGTGCATGGTTTTCTTTGCATTCACGGGGACGAAGTCGCCGGTAACAGCTAGTGTTATATACCGGTTTAATGATACCGCCACACAACGGCAAGCTCGTCGCGTTTCTGCCGACGCCCATAAAGAACTGCACAATTGTCATGCAGATGCGCTGTCTCCCTTTTCTGCACCCCTCCAATGAGCGAATGGCTACTTGCAAGTGACCTTTACTGCGATATCACATGTGCGAGAGGTACCTCCCCAGTCGTCCGGCCAAGTCGGCTGCAACGCCTACCTCGTGCTATTAAGTATTATTTGTTCCTATTATACCTATATTAATGGATATTTTTGTCATGATTAGCAAATGTTTTGTTAAAGCCACGGCACGAGGTGCGCCGGGGAGGTGGCGGCAGCTCGAGACAACGGCGTATGCGGCGTCGGCGTGGCCTACCACTCCAAAGTCGCTGGTAAGACTTTGTAATAGCACTTCTAGTTATGTTGTAAGTGCTTCACTGATCTAGTAAACGCTCTGGCCATGATAATAACAGCTACACTGGCTATGTCCAATCTACGGGAGAGAGGAGCTTCGGTCTCTTCTTCTCTTTCGTCGCGAAACCTAGTCTCGACGCACGACTAGTACTAATGGTAATTCGATGAAGCTATTTTGGGCTTCTCTTCACTTCCATCGGCATACATTCAGATTCGAAAAGAAAAAGACCTAGTAGGAACTGTGTTCAGCTCACGATTACATACACAGTAGGTTCACGATTGGATTCCTAAGTTATAAACTCAATGAAGACTTTTTCGGCAGCTTGAAATTCTGCCTCCAGTGCTAACTGGTTTTATAAAAATTTTAATAGAAAACCAGCAGATGAATTTAAAAAGAGCCTTTTATATTGTATGTTAATTTTAAACAATTCCAATTCGTGTTAAAAACATACACATGATACGACAATCGTTAATATTATTTGAAAGCTAAAAAAGATTATGTTTAAAAGAAATATGTATTTCTTTTTTAGATTCTAAATTTAGACAATCGCTACCTGTATTCTAAGGCGTTACTTCATTTTGAGTTTGTAAATATCAGCTTCTTAAGTTTGTTTACGTTAAGAATCATATAAACTTTACCATAACGTCATTAATATTCAAAGATGGTTTTTAAAGATGGAAGTAATGGGCGAAGCACTCCCTTATCTATGGGAGCCCGGAGGCCTAATACTTTTAGTCGGCCATTACATAAAAACCGAAAACATACTTGTAGTTTTCATATTTCTTATATAATACTTAATATTTTTTACATTTAGATATTACTTTTTGCCAAAATTATTAACGTAGTCATAATAATGAAACTGTCGATATAAATAACGAGGAGGTCTTTCCTTCTCTTGAATTGTTAACTACAACCACTGTTTGAAATACATTTGATACTAACTGTGAGTATATTTCTGTGTTCTGTACCTTAAATGGAAAATAACGGAACCCTGATAAGATCACTTTGTTGTCCGTCTGTCTGTCCAGCTGTACATCTGTCAAGACCTTTCGGAAACGCATAAGAGAATCAACCTGAAGTTTAAATTTACAACGTTTTAAACTCCTGAAAAATGGTACTTCTTAGTTAATGCAACAAAAAGATACAGTGTAAAACCTATAGTATATTTGCAGTCGACGTAGAATCATAAAACTTAACAAGAATTAAGAATTTGCAGTACACACATACATACAAGGAATAAATCCGAGAATTTGTAAATTATAAATATATGTGTAGATAAGGTACAAGAAAATCAAATTCAAGAATTTGAAAAGTCCTGCAGTTCCTTCTGAGTAATCTGTTTCTCGCAAGACTAAAGAAAGAAAGACGGCTTTACTTTATTGTGCACACAACTGATTACACAGAGGAAATAACATTAATTTATACACATATATATGTGCACATGGCGGTCTTATTATGAACTACTAAAAATAGATATAGCAGCTTTAAAGGAATATAAAAAAAGTATGAACGATAATATCGCCTTTATTCATATTTAGACGAAGGAAACACGATATCAGATACGAGGGTACGAAGGGAAGCTTTCAGAGTTCAACTGGCTTCACCCGAGGTGCTGAGCTCTGACCCGGTAACTGGGCCTACACCACAAGGACAAACTTTAATGAATAACAATGATCATAGTTCGGAAGCCAGGTTGTAATTTCTTTTTTTAAATAATCCCGATACACAGATTTCGCTTCCACAATGCTTATAGGTAGGCAACTAGCCTATTTTTTAACATTTTCAAATCTCACTTAATTTTTTTTAATTGTAACAATTTGTACATGTTTTATTTCTTTGCAAACGTGTTGCTAATTTAGTGTTAAGTAAGAAAACCTGTGTTTTGGTCTGTACCACGTAACAGGAGTATAAAGCCTAGCAGAATAAATGGTTTCCCGCTATCTTTTTCTGGCTGGTCTATTAATCACAAATGATAATAAAGTAACGTAGGAAACAATTGATATTGATTAATGTTTTATTTCTTATGTAATCCACAACTGAACTTAATGCGTATGTCACATACAGCATTCGTCTATAATGATTGTGGCCACATACGCCTACTGCTCTCTACGTGCTACCGAAACCTACCTCTGGGGGCAAGGATGAATGGACTCGCAAATCAATTACTGTCATCTCCAAAACACGTTTAAAGACAGTTTCTATTCCTAATGTAACACACACGCACACAGACACACACACACACACACACACACACACACACACACACACACATACACAGATATACATATATACATATATACATACATATACATATATTGATTATTATGTTTGTGCTTAGGAAAGATATATTCAATAGACGTTTTCTAATTTATTTCAGATCGGTGCTATACTTATTCGCATTCATTGAATGACAAATACCTCTCTTATTTATTGAACTATCTGATAGAACTAGACTAATTTGTAGTCGATGGCTAGTAGTCAGTAGCATTACACACAATACAATACACGGTACAGTTTCGTCCTAGCCGAGTTGTGGTTACTGCGGCAATATCTATAGAGATTAGCCAACTGCGCAGGATATATTATAGTGAACAAGAGTGTGCGCAGCCACAAGTGTACTCCCTGTGCCCTCATTCTCCTATTCCGATGGGACGGCAATCCGATAAGACGGTAGAGAAATCTGGCGCAGGACCGACGGTTATTACAGCTCTGTTCCAAATCAACCCGAGCGGCGCCCGTCTGCAGTACATTGCAGTTTTTTTTTTCGTACACCGCAAACACAGATGCCGTCCCTGCTTACGGCCCGTGGCTGTAGGCCAGTCAACCAAGTGGTAAATCCGGCACTGGCTTATGACCTAGCTACGTGTGTCCTACAGTGCATCCTTGCTACTTCCTAGGACATACGGTGGTCTCAACTAGGCACTAAGCGTGAAATATGGCCGACCGTAAATATTTTATAACATTCGTTTTCCTAAGTAAGATGCTGACTCGCTTGAATCTTGACTGGAATGATCAATTTTGACTAGAATTTTGTTCTATATGTTTCCTATATTCCTTATTCTCCTTAGTGCAAATTTTAAGTGTTCCAGTTCAAAATACATAGGTTTTCTTAACGAATAATATATGCAACACGATGATAAAGAAATAAAATATGTACAAATTGTTAATAGTCGCAAGTATGTTATAAGGTTCGTTATACTCAATAACTCGTTAGACGCTGTTCTCCTGTCCATCTTGAGTGGAATGATCAATTTTGACTGGAAGCTTATTCCGGTCAAGATTGATTAATTATGTCATTGTTGTTGACAAAGCTCTCGTGTTGACATACTGTCTTCTCTGTTCTGTGTGACATGCAATGCCTGTATAGGACATACAAGATAATCAATTCTGTCCATTACGTGAATGTCGCACGACTGGACGTGGTTTATATTGATAAAGACTAATTAAATACTCGAGAGGTATTCATACAATTCCACTATACATAAACATAAAAGCTTGTATGTATTTTTATATTCGTTTTTTAGACGCGTGTTACGTCGGAGGTCACGGATTCGAATCCTTCCTAGGTTATGGATGTTAATATATGAATTTTATGTATCTCTATATTAAAATTTCTTAAATTTATTAAAATATTACATATATTTGAGTACATACCATAGGCTAGCGTGGCGTGATCAGTCCACAGATATTATTATTACTATTCCGTGTTGTACAGCAGCCGGGCTGCAATCCTGCCCTGCACCTCGAGTGTGAGTCTTTGCAAAGGCCAACTTTACTAACGCGTTTGCGTTCAGTGTACCATAATATGTGGAGTTTTTGCCAGCGCCTCTAGCGGATGGTTCAACAGCTAACACTGTGAGTGTGCGTATAATACATCGTCTTCGCTATCTTTTTAATCAAGGTTGAATGTAACGTAACGTTCGCGTTAGTTGTATTTTGACATTATTATTTTTTTTGGGGGTATCTTCTCTGACGCGGGCGCGTTGCGAACCCTCAATTTAAACTTAGCCGCTAAGACAAGTATCAGTGACCATTATACACATGGATGTGAAATTAAACAATAAATAAATGCGAGTGTCACTTGCTGTGAACTTATGAAACATGCATTAATGCAGTAGTAGAGTTACTCGCTTGAGATTTGGGCTGTCAAACGTAAATTAGCTAATAGTTTATTATTTTACATAAACTAAGAAAGTGTTTTACAATATGTGACATAGGGCAGCGTACTTTCTTTGTAAAAAAGATCTGAATCCTTTAAAACACTAGAGGATTTAAGTGAAAGTGATTTTAGAATTAGATATCACCTGCGCAAGGACTTCGTACACATAAACACACCTTTAAAACTTCACTTTCTGTTTCAGTAAGTTCACCAACATTTCAAATTTTGTGTTGCTAGTTAACATTGTTCTTAAACTTGTATCTATATTTCAACGAAATCTATGTTTAGAACGTGAAAATAATACGACGGCCGAGGACAGTATACTTAACGACAAAGTCTAAGCGTCCCAAGTAACACGATGCTGACACTGTGCCTTATTACTCAAATCGAAATAGCGATAGCCCAATCATAATAAGCATAATGCGCTTAAACCAAATAACACTTCAGCCCCTCTGTGTAATATATGAACAACTATACTACTATTAAAGTGAGCAGACGAATAACTTTATAGTTAATATTTATTGACTTACACTCGCGTATAATACGTATTCTAAAATGTATGAGTTGTCTCTGTTGACGCAATAGTTATGTTTGGCTGTTTTATAAATGAAACCGCTTTCACTGGGGACAAAAATTCGAAAGACTTCACACTACTTCTCCTATTTTGTCGTAACTAAGTTCGCTATATCCCAAGGCAGTTTTAGCATTCCCTTGGGATCAATGCGATCATATCAAAGGGTCACAAGTGGTGGCCGCTGTCGATCCTGGAGACATAAATGTAGCAGAGGTGGGAAGTGTGGTGGGCCATGACAGTTAAAATATTTGTGCTTGTAATCTATTCTCATAAAAATTTGAAACATTTTGAACCCGGAAACCGTGGGGCACCTATTACATTTTAAAGGAACCATACATTTAACTTATCGTGTTAACTGAGTGAAATGTCATCTGTACTATTTCCGTTCTCTCTGCCTACCCTGTTAGGGAACTGTCATGAAAGTGTGTTGTTGTTGAAAAGCTCTGGGCTTTTGCGTGAAATAAGTATGAATTTCGTCTCATTTCAATTTAAGTTCCTCTACCATGCAATATTCAAAGTAACCAGCCTGCAGCGGTGAAATTACGAATCGGGCCTGCGCGTCTGCGGAGGTACCGCTAGCTAAAATGATACCGCTGTGGAGTGTGTGTCAGATATGCTGTCGTGTTTCCTGTGGTTTACGTACTTGTTTGTGCTACTCGTTTGTCTACATATACAATAAAAACATAAGTATACTTCAGACCACATGACCAAAACAAATTTTTAGCTAATCGTAAGTGGCTGGCTATAAAAGAAATAGAGAAATAAAATGTGTGTTCTCACCTCTCTCTCTCTCGTTTCTCCAGTAATATATGAAACGTAGCTCTCTACCTTTTTTATATTCACTAACTCGTATCTACCTTTCAACTTACATGGGCCTCGTTTCTGTAACGCTCCTGTAACGCATTCTCCAGCTTATTCCCCTCGTCAAAAATGCGTTCCGAAGTTTTACGCATGCTTTGTATAATCAATATACAAATAAGACAAAATAGGTAACATTTTAAACATGGTATGTTTCGAAGATAAAAAAGATTGTGTCTGATAACGTAATACTTATTTTCTTATCGACAATTGCGTCAACCTACAATGGAATAATCATAATAGGGCGCATAAAGCGCGTGTGGGCGGACCGTAGCTTATATTGTTAGCCAAATATTGGATTGGATGAAACATCGAGTTTGAAATGACATATTCATTTTATATCAGCCTTTTGTCGGAGGTATATTTGAAGAGAAATATTTTTATAGAAGGTACCTGTCAGGCACACATGTGTAGGATACATTGTGATATGAAAATCTTTTGATAAAAATTGTATTTTTTTTAATGAGCTTTCACCGTATGATTGCCAGGTCCAGCGCCTGTTCTGTTCATTGTCTGGTCGTAACTCCGAACTCTTGTAAGTAAAACGAATGAAAAAGTGCTGGACTGTACCTCCATCAATGTTTGTACTCATTATTGTGTTTATTTTATTGGTAAGTGAAGTAGAAAGCTGCACTGGGCGAATCCTGCATACACAAGTGCCAATACAGTTTGTCGGACTAACAAAGACCTAGTATTCTAGGGTTCTGAAATATTTAACTGACTAAACTGAAGCTTTCAGACGAAAGTCGTGACCGTAAATAGCCGTTCTATACTTTCTTAAAATTAATTAAGAATATTGAATTATACTTGAGAAGAGGTGGTCTTCCTCTCAAAGAGAAAAAGATGAAGCGGATATTCTTCCTAGCAAAGAGAAAAATAAGAAGACACGATTCAAAATATTGATATAACTAAGACGGGACATGTGTCAATATGTAATGAAGTTTTAAACAAACGTGAATCTATTGTCTTCTTGCTTCTCACATACTTTTACTATTCCTTTCTAACAGAGGAAGATAAAATTGAAATAAGCAGTACTTTTGTGTAGATCAGGCGAAGATATTTTTCCTTTATTATAACAGGAGTGCTTTTGACACTTTAATGAGCTCTTTTTGTGGTATCATTTTCATTCGCTCGTCGTAAAAGTAAATCTTTGGGACATTAGAATAGAAAATAATGTAAGTAATAATGTATTAGAGGTAGTGCCTTGCATAGTGCTTGACACTACATCCTCCTATGAAACGCTATTGGGCCAGCACGAACGGGAGGTACCTCTCGCTCCGTCGTGTTTCGTGCGGTTTGTGAGTAGCCAGCCCATTGGGGAGCAGAACGGAGGGCAACGTATCGGCATAGTAATTATGTAGATGTTCATGGGCGTTGGTAATCGTAAAAAGACTTCGATTGCTCGTTCGCCTCCTATTCTATAAAAATGTCGCGATTAAAAAAAAAAATTAAAAACGAGATAGAAATGCAAGGGAAAACGAAAAGGCAACATTTTGGGTACTGTTCACTTGAATTTCGAAATATATAAAATATCGTGTCACGGTGTTTGTCCGCGATGGAAATCGAAACTCGCATAGATGCCACTTGGTGTAACGGAAATTGTGGCCATATAATAAGTTTAAGATTTCAACTCTAAATGTACATATCAATACTAATAAAATGGGCGATATTTTATTAGCGCTGAATTCTATACGAAGTAAAAAAAACGAACTCTTTTATAAAAAATCGCCTTTAAAATAGTTATATATGTATTTTCTTTTCTTGTTTTTTTTTTTTTTTAAATCAATGTTGTTACAGTAGATGGTATGAGTACGCCAAGCATCAACACTTTGCAATTCAAGATAATATACAGACTTGCTTTTCACGAGAAAGAAACATAAAATTCTCTGTTTGTCCGTACTTACTACAAAGACATAACTAATAAACGCCATCCCTAAGCTATAAATACACAACTAAATTGTATTTAACTTGGGTGTCGTGGATAGTTATGGTACTAACAGTATTTGTCTAATAGGAATGGGACAACAACAAACAATATATTATCAAAGGCAAATAGAGAACCTCGGAGGTGTAAAATCATTTCAAGCACTGTTTCATCTTGAGCGAAATGTAATTCGTGACATAAATATACCCAGGCAATTTTTCCCCCATGTCTAATGTGGAATTAAGGTTTCTCATTAATAAAGGTCATAATCTCTCGCTACCAATTAGGACTAATTGCCAATTTTCTCTCGGAAACAGACAAGTTACGTGTCTTAATAACTACGAGTATGTTCTTGTGTCGTTAAGTTTGATGTTTCTTGTGATTTATCTCTGAGACATTATTGTATAACAATTTGTTTGTGCATGTTGTGCCAATATTTTGAACGTAAATGTACTTGGACAGTAAAACGACTAAATAATAAAGAAACAGAATTCGTAACATTGTTGTATTGTAGTCGAATTGGGCTGACATGACTGTAGTAGTCAAAATAATAACGGTCAAAAATGTTATGCTGTCTCGTTTCGCCCGGTTTATGAATTTACGGTGGCCCACTGCAGAGATCGGAAAATCTGTAAAGCCTCTGGTTGTGTGGATGTTTATGGGCTTTGATAACTCGACATTGAAAGTTTACAATGGCTCATTAGCCCGTGGCCACCCAATGCCGAGTGTGGGATCTGTAGTTCTTCTACAAATTTCTCCATCTTCGGCGATTTTGTGCTTTGCCTATTTTATCCAGTCACGTTGCCGTATGTTGTACGCACAATTTATATCAATTGGTATTGGCAGCCGGCACTTCTTAATCCTCTGTATAACTAGCGTTTGTTAATGATCTTGCTAAATCGCCTGTTATAGTATGATAGGATCAAAATCCTCTCCATGAGCAATTGTTTCGCGTCAGCGCCGAAGCCGTTTAGTACATGACCGACCTCGTCGTTTACAAACAATTGATCCTATCGTCGCAATAGCCACATGGTCAAACCGCATGAAATACGACGTTTTATACGTCGGTTGGCTTAGTTTTCTCAGGAAAGCACACGACGAACCGACGAGACGGGGCGAGCGCGAGGAGATTAAAGGGAAACGGAGAGAGGCTTCACAATCTATGTGAACGTTCAGTAATCCAAATTAGGTTTCCTAGATAGCGAAGATTAACACCGAAACACCAAAGTTACAGAATCTAATATCTCTTCCAAATAAGAACTCACGGTTTCGCTAAAGGTTAATTGTGGCATTTCTGTGATAGTTGTTGCTCTCCTTGGAAACCTTATGGCGTTATTTTGTAAATATATTTTATGAATTCACATTCGTCTAAGTTATAAAATGTAATTGATTTTGTAGGTAAGAATATCTCCGGTCGAAAGTTTTACACTAGACCGAGGCGGAAACTATTCGCGGTCGATTTGGGATGTGTGGCGGGCGCTACGTGCCTTCGGTTAGCGGATAACGTTTGCGTTAAACGGACGAGCGCTTCCGCAATATTGGTGTCATCAGGCTGTTCTACTTGTAAATTTGATGCCTTTTTTATTGTTGTTTTTTTCGCGCGTCCACTCACTACTCTAATTATTTCAACCTTTCTACAAACTACAAAGAGCTATAGAAGCGTATTTAGTTTTATTAAAGGAAGGGGTAGATATTTTTTGAGCCTGTGTATTCATACAAGTTCCAGTCTGAACGACTCGACGGATTTTAACTTACGATGTGTCGTTAGATTTGCCTTGATAACCCATCCTATCCGGTATGGGTAGGCATTAAAATATATGTTAAGCAGTCTGTTTTCAAATTCTTTTAGGATTTCTGTACCTAAAGTGTTAAAACCCTATGCTAAGACTCCGCTGCCCGCCTGTCCTTCTGTCTGTCACATGTGGGTGAACAACCCGTATTACTTAGGGGTATAAAAAATAATAACCGATTGTTAGACGAACTGAATATGCATAGAAAATTTGGTAAAAATCGGAGAAACCGTAAGGAGGAGTAAGGTAACTAACATTGTGACACGGGAATTTTATATATAAGGTTATACTATATGGCCTATAATAGCTTAATGCGGTATATTACAAATGATTATTCAAGGATTCTCGTATTCAAGACATCTAATGTATTTTTACATGTCTTAAAACGTTTGATTGTGATTTTTTATTTTTTTTATAGTTACCACCTCCACCCATGCTCATACCCACCTCTCGGTGTACGGAGCGAATCATGGGAGATGCACGGGGGTTTGTTCACCGGCTTTGTTTCCCAATGTGCAATTCTTGACTCCCTACACATTATTTAAGTGCCCTCTCGTTATTTCACTCACCCCTTTCTGGGGCCTGACACCACAAAGATAGAAGTTGTCATCGGCCTCGTTAGTCATCTCGATGCAGCTACGTCGATACCTATCCTTCCTCTTCGCGTGTCATGCATGCACAAATGTCCTCAATTGCCTAAAACTCTGCTCCGTTTCGATCAAATCCTGGTGATAGACTGGGCCCATTATCTTCGTTGGATGCTGTGCAACATGATGTTTCGCTCGTTTTTGTACAAGTCACATTCCCACAGTACATGGTATCTGATTTCAGCTTCATGACCGTAAGGACATGTTGGCAGGTCACATAACGCCATCCTGTGCAGACGACCTCTAAAGCACCCCTGCCCATGTTAGTATCGGCGAAATGACGTACTCAGGTTCCTCCCAATGATATGCAAGACGCATTGTAACTTCTGGAAAGAAGCAATACAGCGCCCTCCCGTTGGCACACGCGGCCCAGCGTGACTGCCAAGTGGAGATGACATCGTCCGCGATAGCGCTTTTCTTTTCTTGCCTTCCTTGCCTTTGAGCCCCACGCACTCCTCCTTCACGCGTCCCGCACGAAGAACCTCCAGATCGGAAGGCAGAACGCCGGCCAATACTAGTAGCGCCGCACTACTGCATGTCCTGTAGGCTTTCGTTAATAAAATCAAAGCTGGTCTTTGGGTGCGTAGCAATGCACTACGTACAACATACAAGTGAGAGCATCGACACCAAAGCGCTGCAGCATATGTCAGAATTGCAATATACCTTCCGTGGTACAGGAAACTAAGTGCCCGGTACTTAACACCCCACGAGGAAGTAGAGACACGTGAGACCTTCCCGAAAGAGCTGGCGGTCTTCTCGTCCATCAAAAAACTTGAATGCGGAAAATGTTAGCCTATTACGGGTTCCCCAATGCGATAAACTGTTCAAGATGGAATATTTCTGTTCGATAACGGCGCCTCGATCGCAAGTGTCAAATCGTCTGCGTATGCCACAAAGCTTACACCCTCTGGTCTCGGATATTTAAAGATACGGTAGCTTTTTCTTTTAACGGTATCTTTGGCCACCATGCATTATTGAAGGCTCCGGAGATGTCCAAAAGGATGAGCTGCACATACTTATATGTGGAATTATCTACTATCTCGAACACTGATTTTAATTCGCTTACAGTTGAGCGCTCTCTATCGAATCCATGCTGATGTTCAGATATACCACGATGCAAACAGAGAGCGCAAGTAATTATGAGGCGTTCCAAATTTTTTCCTAGAATCGGCAGTAAAGTAATCGGCCGGTAGGCCTTCGGATCTGTTAATGACTTGTCATTTCCCTTTAGCAGCACTTTCAATGAACCTGTCTTCCAGATATCTAGAAAGACCCCTTCTTTGTACATCAGCATAATTTCTCCGGAAGGAGCCGTCCAGCCGGGACTTGTATTTGGTAAGCTTCTAATTATGTGATGTACTGCACTGCGGGAAGGAGCATCTGAATCCCTACCGGAAAGAGAGCATGCAGCCGCCACTCGCGCTTGTCGATAATAGTATAGGGGGACAAAAGCAATCGCAGCCTTTCAACGACTAATGGTGCCCATGAACATCAGTATAATTAAGCCGTTGCGTTGCTCTCCTTTTCACCCCCCCCCCTAATAGGCCACCGGCTACTCACTAACAGCTCGAAACGCGACACCATAGGTGTCACTTTACGGCGGTATCAAGTGAGCGAAAGATATATCCCCGGTCGTGCCGGCCCAAAATTATTATTATTTATTTAAACTTATAACCAGGTATAAGAATGTTGGACCAGCCGTACATGACGGACCTCATCGAAGCCAACTCCATGGGCCACGAGCCGCACAAGATACACATCTACAGCGCCTCGTGGGGTCCAACGGACGACGGCCGCACTGTGGACGGACCGAGAAACGCGACCATGAGGGCGATAGTCCGTGGAGTCAACGAGGTTCGTTCAATATTAAATGATTATCTATTCAAATAGGGTTGGCACAATATATGATAAGTGAACAAACGAGCAGGCTGCTATATATGATAACTACCCACGCTCATAAACATCCGCATAACAGTTATGCAAATGAGTTGTTCTCCTTTCCTCCTTGGAGGGGTCCAATGGGCCAAAAACCGCACGAACTGCGACGGCGTAGGTTTACACTTTGCACATACAAAAAAAAAGGGTAACATTATTATTCTGAATAATATTTTAATCTGAAAGTTGGGTGTTATTTTAGTGTCCGTGCAATCTCGATGCAAACCTGCAATATAATATGTCGATCTTATCTTCATAAGCGTCGATAGTTTATTCATATTGATAAAGCGTGTTTACACTCTGATATCGCCCTGAAGTATTGCCAGTAGTTTGCTGTACGAAATAATTAATGTTATAGAAAATCGTACTGACTGCACTTCATAATTTATTTGTATTAATATGTTAAATATTACAAGGTGACTCCATTCCCAGTGACTATTATAGGGATTGCCCAGTTATAGAGCTACCGGGCTATCCCAGCCTTCGAGGCGTGGATACAAATATATGACATGTTCTCATTTTGTAGAGTTATTAGATAAATTAAATAAATAGTTTTGAGTCAAATAAATGTTATAAAAGTGACTAAGAACGTTTTTCACAGACTAAAGAATAGTTTTTGTACAAAATACGTTCTAAAATTAACTTATCGTAACTAATGTGGTGAAGCAATTTGTGTTAGTGTACAACTAACTACCTGTTTTCGAAAATTCAAAAACTTATTTTGTGATTGCACTCATTGGCAAAAATTCAAGTGTGAAAATTCTTTTACGAAATTGTATAGGTAAATGATATCGATCTGGGTGTGTTAGGGAAATAAAATAACAATCAGGTAATATAATGGCATCAAAAATAATTAGTTGTGCCGGCTGCTTAAAACAATTGAAGGCAAGCGTTTTTTGAAATGCCATGTGTGTGAGAGAAAGTATGATCTCCCGTGTGCTAACATAACTAAATCCCGATTTAATAATACTATGACTGCTCAGCAAAAATTGGTATGGAAATGTTTTCAACGTTCAAAAAACGAACCTAGCTTTGGCAGCACCCCGGCACGTCCTATTAGAGATGGAGTCACTTACAAGCGAGGAGCCGCCGCTTGAACGGCGATTCGAAACTAGCACTGGCGTGGATACTGTGGCTCAAGCACTATATGGGGCAGTTCAACAGCTTAAGTCTGAACTAAATGATCGGGATCAGGAACGTTCGATGAATGACGTCGAAATATAATGCATACCTGAGAGCAAGGGAGAGAACCTGACACACGTTGTTATGACGCTGGCGAATAAAGTCGGAATGACACTGTGTGAACAGGATATAGTAAGTGTGGCGAGGGCGGCTCATCTGCTGCACCTCCCTTACGTGTCGAAGTTATCGCAGCCGCTCCGTCCCCGTGCCATAGCGCGCCTGGCGAGACGCGCGCTGCCCGATAGGTTACAGTTCCCTCGAGTGAGGCGTGGCACTACGACGGAAGACGCTGTTTTACCGGGCCCGACGAACCGGTTTTATATTCACGAGCGCCTAACGAAGGTAAATAGATCTCTGTGCCGGCGATCCCGGAAGCGGGGATGGCGACTGCATTGGCGCTTCATATGGACTAAGAATGATAAGGCTTATGCCCGCCAGCGCGGCGATGGCAATTCACCGAGATTTCGCCTGCGGTCTGAACAGGACTTGACACGGTTTTTGGGTCTGAAAATATTGGCTAATGAGCTGGTTCCGTTTACTACTTTAACTTCTGAACATAATGTTACTATCACTAAGTTTATACTGCATGTGTGTATCTATTCTTTAAATAGGAAGGTATTAATAGCAATTACTGTTTTACTTATTTTTTATTTTTACAATGTTCAATAAGTGTTTTTAACAACATTAAAATGAGGAAGATATACCCGTTTTGTTTCTGTTATGCAATGCATTGTTATACTCTTGGCAAATGTAAAATATACTATAAATTAACATTGTATTGGTTTATTTTATGTCAGAATTTGAGGCTAAAGTTTTATATTTCTCAATCGATGTATGTGACAATTATGAAGATTACAACGTGTTAAAATGGATAACAAGTACCTACTAATGAACGATTACTTATTTATCCCACTGAATGTTTATATACTATTTGTTAAACCTATATATAATATTAATAACATTTTACCTAACATTAATATGTATTCATCATCATCTGCTATAGCTGCCCACTGCTGGACATACCTAGGCCAGACAATATGTATCGGTACTTTATTATATCTACTGTATATAGCGATATGTTATTTACCAAATTATTATTTCATATACATATTTTGACTAATGGCTTCATATAGTAATTACTCAAAATCGGGTTTGTATAATGCGGATCTCTAAATACGGGTCACGACGTCATTATTGCCATGGATCGTTGTAAGGCGAACCTATTTGCTATCAACGTGGCACTTTTACTGTAACTGTAATTTTACTTCTGACACTGATTTCATTGAGTGAGTTTAGCGCCCTCTCACCGCAACGGGCAGTAACTGCAAATCAGTGGCTTCAGCGTATTACGCTGGATCGTATGCACTGAGTGACTTACCCATTTGCGTTGCCGCAGCACACACATGTACACTGTACATGTACACATAATGTATTTATGTGTGCAGACTAAGGTTCTTTTTTTTTATGTATTTAGATGTAATTTTTCATTTGTTGTTGTTTTGTAATAATTGTGCTGCTTGTGATCGTAAATAAAGTTTTTATCGATCTATCTACCTAGAAGACTTAAATGTACCTAATATGTCGATGAGGTACAATTACCACAATAATTACTTTATAGGTACCTACTATAATTATATGTTTATATTGCAGTATAAAGATCATAGTACAGTACCTACATCTGTGTAGTTCTGAATGCGTATATTTTTATTGTATAACATACGATAAACCGGAGCTTTTTTAAGACTGCCGACATCCATGAACATCTGCATAATTACTACGTCAGTATATTGCCCTCCTTCCCTCTAAATGGGCCACCGGTTATTCACAAACCGCACGAAGCGCGACACCGAAGATATCATTTTACGCCGTTATCATGTGGGTGAGAGGTGCCTCCCCGGTCATGCCGGCTGCGTGCGATGTAATTCCGCTGCAATATAGCATGGCACTACCTCTTACGCGTATGAATAATCCCAAACATTTTATGAAATAGCGAATGGCCTTGCTCAGTTCATCGAGGTTCAAGCTCTTCTCTGCGTGTGCTAACTATATCTCGAAGTTTATAAGGCACCAGTTCGCCCGTCCACATTAATCTCCTCCACTCCAAGAGTTGTTGGCACCGCTGTTACTACTCCCTTCAAACAGGTATTGTAAAAATGTTACTCTGGCCGAATTTCGGTTATGGTGGCCATCTCTATAGGTACTAGCCATTCGCGCAGTATGTATTACGCATTCACATGTGCACTTTTTATTTCTTCGTGTTCTAATGGGACAGCAGACACGACCGGGCCGACGCGCAGAGGTAGGGGTGTAACACCGCCAACTTAGATACCAATTCCGGACTGTTATTAAAAATTGTAAACTCCCAATAAGACTTTTGGGTCGTCCCGGGATTCAAACCCGGCTGTGGATGAAAGTGAACTAGGTCACGGGGCAGTCTAGCCTCTCTGTATAAATCTGTGCTTCGGTCAATGGCACCGAAGAAAAAAACATATCAATTGTATTATATTTATACTTCAGTACTTCAGTGACATTCACTTACCTGCCTTAGGTAACGTAGGAATTTCCTACGCAATTTCCATCCGTCCTTTCGATAACATATGACACTTCCTTTCTTTGTGTTCGTTTATGAGGAATCAAAGTTTTATTTAATCAGTATCTATATGTCGCAGTCGGATTGTCTAAATCGCCGTATTTCATTACGGCTAGCCATTTCCAAAACCATGGCCGTTCTATTTTGTGGCGGACCAACGATTAGCCGTATTGAATACGGCTGAGTGAATTGCAGAAAGAGTTCAGCGTTATGTGATATTCAATAATGCTGGCCTTATATTAATAATAACTTCACATTATAGCAACAATGGCATTGTTTGTCGAATATAGAGAAACAAAAACATGGTTTCGAATGAAGGTGTAGGTAGGTGGAGGTGTTACATTTTTTTTTTATTTGCAAACACTGGGCCAAATTTCATACTTGTATTCACCATTAACACAGCCTAAAATCAAGAGATTCAATGTGATTGAACATTAGCCGCCGTATCAAAGAACGTCTCACGATGACACTCCTACTAATCGTAGTCCGAACATGGTTGTGTATACGCTAGAACAACGCTGGGAAATATTGCGACATTATTTTGAAAATCATGGTAATGTTGCTGAATGTTTGAGAAGATTGTGTATGGAATTTTGAAGAAGAAAAGCACCGTCAGTTCCGCATGTTCGTTATTAAACATTTCGGAGACACCATTGAGACGAATAAAGACCTGGGTATGACGCCATACAAAGTCCAATTGATTCAGGAGTTGAAGTCAACTAACCATCCAAGGCGTTTTCGCTTCGCCAAGTGGGCCAGCGTACGACTTACAGAAGATGCCGATTTTGCAAAAAAAAAATCGTCTTCTCAGATGAAGCTCATTTTGATCTTGGCGGATATGTAAACAAACAAAATTGTCTCATTTGAGACACAGAAAACCCGCACGCATACATTGAAAAGCCGACGCGCCCAAGACGAGTCACCGTTTGGTACGGATTTTGGTTAAGGGGCATAATTAGGCCATTTTTCTTTGAAAATGAGCAAGGATTAGCCGTTACAGTGAATGGCGATCGTTATCGGGCTATGCTGAACGAATTTGTGTTCACAAAAATTGAAGAGAAGGATATTGGCAACACTTGGTTTCAATAGAACGGCGCTACGTGCCACACAGCTGAAGCTACACTCAATGTTTTGCGCAATGTTTTTGAAGATCACATTATCAGCCGAAGCTGCGATTTGGTACCGTTGTACTATTATTACTTCTGGAGTGCCGTCAAAGATAAGTGTTACGCCGACAAGCCAGACACAACTGACACTTTAAAGGACTATATTTGTGAAGCCTTCGGTGAAATATAATTGCACACAATCGATAATGTGCTTAAAAATTGGACCGATTGTGTAGGCAGCCACACGAATGAAATTATTTTCTATTATTAGGCGGCATGGTTGTACTTCCAAAAAAAAGTTGAGAAAATATTCAGAAGTTTTTTTATATCTTTAAGAAAAATTATTAGGCGGACCGTTTTTTATATAAAAGCCAAAAAGGTTTACCCTTTTAGGGCCGAAAGTCTGCACTTTTGTGCGGACTTTCGGCCTCGATTGTCCTCGATCGACAATAGTTTTTAGAATTTAATTTTTTTTTGTATGTTTCTCAGTTTATTTGTTCACCCGACACTTGGAAATGGTTTTTAATGCAAACTTTACTAATCTGTTGAGATAATCCTCAATAAGATTGTAGGTATTTTATTAAAGCCCTGCGTGTAAGAATCTATTTATAAATCTTTTATGTATCTTTGTATAAGTCATGTCGTCGTAAAGTCCGGCGACAACGTGAGAACCACTTAGATGTAATTTAGCTTTGATTAATGATCGTCGTACATTAGCAACTCCTCAGGGGTGTGCTAATGTAGTCTAATGAATGGTAAATGATCTCATTTGATCACATGAGGCTTTGTAATGTCCAATTCGTTGTTGTCGTGTCTCATAATTTCTTTTTTCTTAATTGCACACTTCTTACGTGAACGAAGTCGCGGTCACCAGCTTGTAATTAATATGTTATAAAAATAAGATATTAATTAAGTAATAATTAACTTAATTAATATCTTATTTTTATAACATATTAATTACAAATAATTTAATGCACCAAATGCGTGCTTTGAAATGCCCAAATACTAGGAAAATACGGAGATTAAAATGGATCTTCAATACCGGTTCATATGTTGATTCGAACGAGATACTCTAGCGCTACATAGTTTAAGGGGAAAACATTTTCTCTCCTGTCGGGGGTTTCACCCTCGTAGAATCTATTCCAATCTGTTTTTATCGTATACATTTTATTCTGTTTTGATGATTATAGTAATATACGACTATGTCCAAATTACAATCAATTCTGTTCTGTACTTTTAGCATAAAAGCATCTTTGCAATGCAATTTTTTGCATGTCTATCATTATTAGCAGCTTGTCGAATATCATTGTTGTCCGTTGTTATGTTATGCACCTTTCACCCAGAAAGGCGATGTCCGTAACAACGCAAAAACATTGTTAGTCGGCAAGTTAGTCTTCTGCAGACCAGTGAATTTAGTATGTCAGTCTCTCTATAGCGAACCAAGTTAAAAGTGCAGCGATGTAACCGAGTTATTAGTCAATCTTCGAACAGTAACTAGATGTTTACTCTTTTATCTAAATTATTGTTTATCTACTTAATTGTAACAACTTAGGGCGAAACCGGCCCTACGTTGGTAAAATAAGATTAGCATTAAAATGTTAAGTAGCTATTCGATATTTAAATCTTATCAGCATATTTGGCAATTTTAGTAAAAGGTATACCGGTCAAATCTAACAAGTGATTAGTAAATTGCCACATAAAGGCGTGACATTAATTGCAACACTTGGATTTGTCGCCCGATGATCACTGATAGCAATCAGCTGTATTGGCCTTCTCTAATCGCGTCGCTTTAGCAGATTCAGGACAAATAAAAGTAAAATAATAATAAGCAAATTAAGAAAATGTTAAAGTGTCGAACAGTACACCATTTTGTGTCGTAGACTGTTTACCTTTCATGATAATTGTTTCTAACCGGAATCTGTCAAACTGAAGCTTGTAGTTTATTTGCCACTTACGTCCCTAATGGGCTAACCGAGGCTTTAATAGGAACCTATGATATCGGCTCTAATTTCATTAGTTAAAAAATACATAAAGTTAAATTAGAACGCAGATTTATACACAGGCGCTTGATTTCTTTTAGGTAAACATAAATTTTTTATATTATCATAATATAAAGGGGGCGAACGAACAATAACTTTGGATCACTACCGACGGCCACAAATAGAATATATGCGTATGCGTTGCCCTCCTGTCTCCTTCATGGCACACCGCACGAATCGCAACCGTATCTTTTTTGATCCCGCAATAAACAAGAAACCACTGAAAATTAAGTTTAGTTCCCAGGAGTTTTTGGTTTGCCAGTTCCTACTACGAAGAAATTTGTGATATAAGGCAGTGTCATTACATCTCGGTCCTCCCGCGACTGTTTGCTGTAAAGTAACTGAAATGTCAGTATGACAGAGCATATAATTAAATCGTGATACAATCCGTTAAACTACGTGTGATAACAGTCGTGTAATTTCAATAAGTCTGCTGTAAATTTCAGCAAAAACTCAGTAAGAGTTGCGAGCAATTTGAGACCCATAATATGTATAAGTACTTATATTTTATTTTTTATGATTTGCTTTTTATTTCCTTGTAAGTCGTATAATGTGCATGTGTGTCACGTATGAAGTACATTATATTGTCATCTAAATCGTCGTATCCATAGTGAGTATCTATTTCTTCAATTATATAGTCTCTATATCATAACATGGGTTGCGAAGGCCGTGATTAGGTACACATTTAAAGACTGCAATGATATCTATGCCTAAGTACACTTACCATCGCTTGAAGCAACGTTTCCTTAATCTATTTTGCTGCTTTGCTCTTTGCTCAACATTATTACAGTACCTGTTTGAAGTGAGTAATGACAGCGGTGCCAACAACTTTTGGAGTTAAGGAGATTAATGTGGACGGGCGAACTGGTGAATTATAAACTTCGAGCTATAGTTAGCATACTCAGAGAAGGGTTTGAACCTTGATAAACAGAGCAAGGTCATTGGCTACTTTATAAAGTGTTTGGGGTTATTCATATGCCTGAGACGTAGTGTCATGCTACATTGCAGCGGAATTGCATTGCACGCTGCCGACATGACCGAAGAGGCACTTTTCACATGATACCGGAGTAAAGAGACATCTTCGGTGACACACTTCGTGCCGTTAGTGAGCAGCCGGTGGCCCATTGGGGAGGGGGGGATGATCCCAAGTGAAGCTTGCGTAAAGAAATTTTTGTCTTAAGTTTATGGGAATGTTACTCATTACAATAAAACCCCTCCAATGCGGCTACTCACAAAACCAACAAAAGTTGTCACTGAAGATGTCACTTTGCGGTTGTATGATGTGAGCGAGAGGTACCTCTTCGGTCGTGCGGGCCCAATTCCGCTGCAATACAGCATGACACTACC
Source organism: Eumaeus atala (assembly GCA_017140195.1). Lineage (NCBI taxonomy): Eukaryota > Metazoa > Arthropoda > Insecta > Lepidoptera > Lycaenidae > Eumaeus > Eumaeus atala. The sequence continues at coordinate 654,116 of JAFELO010000199.1, forward strand.
TCCAACTAATCTGTTTGTGTAGCTACCATTAGCTTCTCTCCTCCAGGCTCTTCAATTCTAAACTCTCTTCAGTTTCGTAACACATGATATGTTACATTTGTGCAAATATCAACCTAAGTTTTTTCATAAATCATAAGTAATAAACGATTACATAACACAATCACTCTTTGACCTTTGAAAATGCTGCTACTTCTAAATATTAATAGCGCCCAACTGCCTTCAGTCACAAATACTCCCTTTATCTAATAACATATAAATTTCCCTAGGGCCGGCGGGTATATTTATAAAACTATATCATTTTAGGAAGATGTGATATTGACTTGCGTTGTCAGTTTGTTTTTGGAGTTCTCTAACAGGAAACTATATACAATAATTGTGCTAAGTCACGGTATATAAAGTCCGGTGATGACTGTTTTAGGTGATTGTCTCTTAGTTAAGTAACACACCTAACTTAAGTCAAACTTTCAAAAATTATCTTTACCACATACCTTGGTCATAGAAGCTGATCGGTCCATCAGTTTCGGCTGTACATTGATCAGTGAGTGAATACTCATGTTATTTTGTAATCTATATATGAAGATTTTACATAGAAAACTGCAATTAGTTAAATATCACCTCATATTATTGAGAGGCAAAGACTGCCTATGAAGTGAAATATTAAAGTGATCTTAAAATTATATACATCGCACGAGAGACAACACTTAACTCGTGGCAACTATGTAATGCTATGTGTGCTACGTGCTGCCACGTGTACTACATACTGTTATGTGTCCTACGTACTGCTACGTGTGATTCCTGCTGCCACGTGTGCTACGTGCTGCCACGTGTGATACGTGCTGCCACGTGTGCTACGTGCTGCCACTTGTGATGCATGAAGCATATTTGCCGACAGGAACTCATAATGTTTTTCCCTGTCTAACGCTGCTAAAGAAGTTTTCACTTCAATAATTTTCGTCAATGTTTTAGAAATAACTCTTGTGACCATTAAGTGACATCCCAGAAAAATTTAATTGGCATTGCTTGCACAGTGTAAACGCCAATTAAACGCTTGTATAATCAACTGCCATATGTTTGGTCGGCACAGGGACGTAACGGGCTCGGCAACATCTACGTGTGGGCGAGCGGCGACGGCGGCGAGGACGATGATTGCAACTGCGACGGGTACGCGGCGTCCATGTGGACAGTCTCCATCAACAGGTAATACCGTGATACCGACACTTGTAACAGTTTAATGCTCTTCATTATTGCCGTTGCTACGGACATACATTTACAAAAACAAAAGATACACGACTTTATACTGAACTGTCGTTGTAATGAGTCCGTGATTGTAGATGAACATATTAATCTTGAGTTTACGCGAATGTTACTCATTACAATAATACTTTTATGGATTTTATCGCGGTTTATTTAATTGTTTAACTAGCCCGACGGTTACTGTGAAGCGGGTTATTCATTGCAATAAAACTATTTTCCCGATACGCGAAGGTTACTCATTATAATAAAACTACTTTCACTGAGCGGACTGGCCAGCCGTAACCATGGTTGCTGTAAAGCTTATGAAACGTCTGGCTAGTTAAATAATTAAATAAACCGCGATAATATCCGTAGGAGTAGCTTTATTGTGATCATAAACATATTTTTTTGTAAAGACAATCTTAAGCGCACGATTTTAATTCGTTTTTACAAAGCAGATTCTATTTGAAAGAAATGCATAATTTAAACAATTTTTTTCTAACTGTCCAAAGGGTTTGAAATGCTGACACGTGTGTCTCGGTATTTTGTAAGTTAATGATTGTTGTAAAATTCCTATAACTGATCGATCACTAGTTTCGGTGTCTAGGCAGTTAAGTAAAAATGAAAATCTCCTCCCAAGCAGTCGCTTAGACTTTTGGATGTAGCCAATTCTTCAGTATGCCGTTTGTTATATAATGTGAGCTTTAATATTTTAGACGAGGCAAATAAAAACTGATCATCCCTATTTTCTACCATCTTTTAAGTTGGAGAATGCACTAACACATACCGTCGTACACAGGGATGTTCAAGGATACCCCTCGACCAAGATAATAACTGTTAATTTAACTAATCTTGTGTGTCAAGTTTACGTGAATGTTACTCATTAGAATAAAACTACTTTTACGGATTTTAACTAATCCTCAATAACTATCGGAATGCATCCTTCCTATCTATGGAAAACAAGGCGTTTGTCCCCTTATCGACCACAATCTCACCTGGACCGTGGCCCGACGTGTCTTATAGTAACCGATGAAGCTGCACTGGACACTTCCGTCAGCATAGTGTAGTTTAAAGAAGATAGGCGAGGGAAATGTGGGATGCTTAGCTCTCTAACATGCACTGAAGAATATACCCACTAAACTACTAACGGTGTTCTCTCTCGTTAGCTTGGCAACAGAGCCCGGCTACGCGTTAGCATACCGTCTAAAATTGATACGAGCTTTAAGCTACGAATAGCTTTAGTTACTGATTTAGTTAGCTTTATAATTACAATTTATATTAGGTGTCACAATCAGTAATTTATATATTTACATATACATATCATATCATATCATATACATATATGTATTTTTTTAGTAACAGATAGTGCCATGCGTCACTACATTACTTGCCACCGCTGTCATGTATACACATCACGGTATCGTGTAAGTGAGGGAACTATGCAGACGTGTTCCGTGTTTGTATACATTTTTAGCTTCCGTTAGCTCATTGGAGAGGACAAGGGAAGGGATTTCCCCTACTCCCATCCGCTCACTTAATAAAAAAATGTTGTATAATGTAATAGTTTATATATTTTCGTCTATAAGTGTAATCAAGCTAAACGTGTGCTCCTCATTGCAATTTTGTTATTTAAAAATCAAGTCTCTTGTCTAAAAGTTCCAAGTTGAAGAGCTTGGAAAAGCTTGTTTGTTCTTGTCCTTTGTTATGAAACTGTTCTAGGAAGTTTTGTTTCTCGGCATCTAGAGATATGATGCGGAAACTATGTCAATAAAATAAATGGACGATTATTTTTATGTATTATTTTTTGTTTTTTTTTTAATACTTGTAAAAAGTAATTGCGTTAGAAACGATTATTACTTTTAGGGCGACTCTTTATTACTTGCGGACTTTTTATTACTTTTATTACTTTACTTTTTACGGAAAAAACCCGGAAGGTTATAAAAAATGGTAGTTACACAGTTTTTGGTTCTGTCATGCAATAAAACAACATGGCCATTTGCGATACAATACACGGTGTACTAATTAAAGACCTGTGCATCCTCCTTTTCGACGCGCTGGGTGGAGTCCAGTGGTATGTGGGGCTCGCGGCACATTATAATATATGTGCCAAATATACACCACCACATATAAAACCATCGAGGATGTCATCAGTGCCGCCATTGGTGAGGTGCCCCGGAACTACGAGTCATCAGGGCACCTCCACGGCTAGTCGATTCCCTAAGTGATCGACACCATCTCCAAAGATTGGTTGTCCCACACACGACAGGACAACCCCACCAACTTGACTTGGAACTTGGACAGTGCAGTGGGGTGACGTTGCCATCCCTTGGCCAGTACGCAAAGCGCATCCTCCTCTTTTGTCTCCACTTCTTATAAGGGGTACAAAGAGCAGCCCCCTCGGTTCAATTGGTTGCGCCCAGGGTGTCTCGATTAACCCAGGCTACTGAGCTTCAACGCCACGACAGGCTTGAACCGTGACGGAGATGACTGTGCACCCTACGATGATATAAATGAATACACATTACTTGTGTACCTGTGATATAAATGAATACACATTACTTGTGTACCTGTGATATAAATGAATACACATTACTTGTGTACCTGTGATATAAATGAATACACATTTCTTGTGTACCTGTGATATAAATGAATACACATTACTTGTGTACCTGTGATATAAATGAATACACATTACTTGTGTACCTGTGATATAAATGAATACACATTACTTGTGTACCTGTGATATTAACACTGCTTTCGTGTTTCTGTGCCCCCTATGATTGAGAATATTGGCAGCACTTTCTCGCCCACATCGGCCCACCCTGGGAAGCAGATGATATATAGTGATATTCTAGAGATAAGGTAGCCATTTATTAACTACCGATGCCCATTACCATACATATATACAGATACGTTGCCTTCCTTCACTCCACCGCCCGCATGGGCCACTCACAAACAGCACAGCACTAGTCGACCTCCTAGGTCGTTCACACGCACACAACCTCTTTAATAATTTTTTCCACATCTCTTTATTCTTCTTCTTTATTATTAATCGTGATGGCGTCTGTTTTTTTTTTGTTTCCTATAAGGAGTCCTACGTACAGACTTAAAAAAAGACTTTTGAAAAACATATAGATAGTAGTTATTTATTTATATATTTCAACAATGAAACTGGCATACATGTGCAAGTTTCTCTTAAGTACTATAAGTTTCTTATTCACAATGTCGTCAGAAATAGATTCCACGTTAGCTCTCAATACTTATATCTTCTTTTGTGCCTTTCGCATCCGCATATATATCCTGGAATTTCAAATGGAATTCAAAGCCTATTCAGCTGGAAATTACAAGTAGGTGTTATAGATGTTGAGTAGAGCGTATTCTATGAATTCCTTCCATAAAAACTGTGGACTTATCATACTACGTCAGTCTAGTCCTGTGGTAAGTACCGTCAGCGCATGTTTTACGGGCGCTAGACAACGGAAATATACATTTAATGTTTTTATAAATTTAAGAAATTTTATTGATTTAAGATTTTTGTTATACAAACTTATACAATACATAAACATCCATGGCCTAAGCGGGATCCGAACCCGCGACCTCTGGCGTGACACGCGGACTAACCGCCACGTTACCAACTGAGCCAGCCGGTCGTCGAAGAATTCTAGAATCTTTTATTCATCATGGCTACCATCATATTTTCTCCTATGAACCGACTAAGAACCAAGTAAATAGATTCGACACAGATGGGGTATGCGTTTTATCACATATTAGCAGCAACCTGATTTCGACCAAACAGAAGGAAGTCTTACATAAAAGTTTAATTATTGAGTTAATTGAGAAACGGTGGAACCATATTTGGCAATTTTACTGAAAGGTATACTGGTCAAATCTAACGAGTAAATTGCCACATAAAGGCGTGACATTTATTGAAACACTTGGATTTGATTCGTCGCCCGATGGTCACAGATAGCAATCAGCTGTATTGGGCTTCTCCTAATCGCGTCGCCTTCACAGATTCAGATGCAAATCAAAGTAAAACAATAATAATAAGCAAATTTAAAAAATGTTAAAATGTCGAACAGTACACCATTTTGTGTCTTAGTCTACGTTTAGCTTTAATTCTTAACGGCGTACCGGTTAGGTTAACTACGACGACCGTGTGTGTGGTGGATTGGGGGGACGGATTCCCCCTAGTCCTCAACGAGCTCTTCCAGCCCCCACCATAATGCAAAACCAACTGTAGCTGCCGCGGGTGAGCTGAATCCCTCGTTAGAAACCCGGTCCCCGGTCCCGGTTAGAAAACCACAGGCTCGCCTAGACCGTCACCTCACGTTTCTTATAGAAACCGATGAAACTGCACGGGACACTTCCGTCAGCATAGAGCCGTAAAAAAACACACAATTAATTTTTTATATCAATTCTATTTTTTTGTAGTGCGATTAATGACGGACAGAACGCACATTACGATGAGTCGTGTTCCTCGACTCTGGCGAGTACGTTCAGCAACGGAGCCCGGGACCCGAGCACTGGCGTGGCCACCACCGACCTGTACGGGAAGTGCACCGCCACGCACTCCGGCACATCTGCTGCGGCGCCAGAGGCGGCGGGTGTCTTCGCCTTAGCTTTACACGCTAAGTGAGTTTAATTCTCTTAACGCCTTACGGCCAGTACCTTACTGGTCGTAAGGCGTAACCTTACGAATACATTCTTACTGGTCGTAAGGATCCTGTGTGGACCCCC
>JAFELO010000199.1:677558-700309 GCA_017140195.1 Eumaeus atala
ACTTACAGTTAGCAGGTCTTGGGTCCGCACAGTGAGAATTTCACTCTCAGGTTCTACTGGTAGGCTGTGCAAGTACAGTTTTCCTCTGATTTTATACACAGTAGACGGCTTAAGGCCTGTCAGGCGGAACTCCAAGCGCGGGGTCGTTAGAACCTCATCAGCAGGTGCAAACACTTGAGAATACCAATGAGAGACATCTTCGTCACTGAAAGTACGATACAACGATAACAACGGATGAACTGAAATCTTCTGTCATCTCGTTGATTCTGAAGTTTATATGTTAGAACACATATAAGTTGCAAGTCAAGTAAAGTAGGACTTTCCCGCTTGTAGTTGAATTGGCAACGATACGACAGGGACGTAGGTACCTCACGCTTACAAGATACCGGCTTGAAATGAATTTTATGCTTTTTTGTAATATAGAAGATCCAACATCCACATAATTACTATGCTAATGCATTGCCCTCCTCTCCTAGTCCTCCCAATGGGCCTCAGGTCACTCTCAAATTGCATGAAACGCACACCTATGATGTCATTTTACGCTGGTGTTGCGAGAGCAAAAGGCGAAATTATGCTTCTGTCTACAAAATGTTTAGTGCGGATTCTTAGCGACCGATAGCCCGTTGGGGGTACGGGGAAAACAAGATACAGGTCGAGCGGTAAGTGGAGGAGTCAGCTGCGCATGTGCACAGTGGCAGCTCATGTGTCATCTCGAATATGTTAAACACTGTGGTGGTTCTGTAGAAAATCACCCGTATTTTTTGACTATTTTTGTTCTTTTTTAATCGAAGCTTTATGGTAGAAACCCTTCCGATTGCTTGAAGTTAGAGAGCAAATTTTATGCATAAGAGGAATCAATAAAAGAAATAACTTACTCAGCATCGGTATATCGCAAGTCAATACTTCCTTTGAGGCCAACTAAAACTGGCGGCAAGCCGAACAGCATTTTGATACTCGAGGAGGAATCACTTTGTAACGATAAAACTGAAAGCCTCTTATTATCGTCTCCACCAGTGATGTGTAACCCAGGAGGCAGGCCGGCCAGGGCTGGGTCAATGGGATGGTGAGGACGGTGGATGTTATTTTGGTCGTAGTCAGGTATATCTTCTTGTGGGTAGTGGTTATTGTTCGGGGATATTGTTGGTAGAAACGGTGGTGGCTGCGGATGCGTATTCAAGGGGAATGTTGGTTTCGATTGATCTGTAAATAATAAAATCTTTTATTGTGCTGTTTAATTTATGGTATTATACAATACATCACTTTTTTGTTCGCTAGTTTATATGTCCGCGAGCCGACCTGTTCCCACTTCGTTAGATGTTAAAACAGAATCTGTTCAATCACAATATATCCTGAATAATGTGGATTTATGTTATTGAAAGATAAGATCAGTATTTTCGAAGATTATTACCCTACAAACCAACAAAATGAAAAACTTTACCTCGTTTTAACATAAGTATAAGTAAAAATGTAGTACGCAATATCAATAGTGATATATAAGTAATGGTAATTCTTATCGCCTGGCATCACCCAGTGGTATCACGCGCGTACAACCTATATTACCCCTATATTGTTTTCACATTCACTAGTGTCGTATCGTGTGAACAAATTAAAACCGAAAACAGAAAGCTTTGTTCTGATCTGTTGATCTCTTATTTTGATCCTATACGGTCACTGATTCTTTATCTGATCTCTTATTTTGATCCTATACGGTCACTGATTATTTATCTGATCTCTTATTTTGATCCTATACGGTCACTGATTCTTTATCTGATCTCTTATTTTGATCCTATACGGTCACTGATTCTTTATCTGATCTCTTACTTTGATCCTATACGGTCACTGATTATTTATCTGATCTCCTATTTTGATCCTATACGGTCACCGATTCTTTAAATGCAGCTGTGTGGCGGTATCGTCTCGCGATCATAGTTTCATCCTTAGGAACGAAAATGATTTTGAAGTAAAAGCTATACGTATGGTCATGGTCTAGTGCTTAGCATGTTCAGCCACAGACGTGAGGTCCCGTATTCGAATCTCGGTTAGGACTGCACAAAAAGTCTTATTATGATTTTTCAATTTCTAATAGCAGTTTGGAAGTAAACTGTGTGACACCCCCGTGCCTCGGACACCACGTTCGATAAGCCGTCGCCGGTCCTGCGCCAGATTTCTCTCCCGTCATGTCGGGTTGCTGCCACTAGGCTGGCTAGGAAGACATTATTATTACGTATTCAACATAAATATTTTATTTTTACCTCTAAAAGTAAACGAAGTAGGTTGAGAAACAACGTAATCACTAATAACACTTTTAACATTTCTAAATTACAAATAATTCATAGAACAGTGAAGGTGAATAAAATGTGCGTTTAGGATTAATACATTACTGTTTAGGCATAAATAGCGGAAGTGAGATGTTTAGGGTTAATACATTATTGTTGAGGCATAAATAGCGAAAGTGAGATGTTTAGGGTCAACACACCACTGTATAGGCATAAGCAGCTGAAAGTGATCTCATCTACGATACAGATGTGATATTGTGATCAATGAGAAGTAAGAGCTTTCAATAGTTGTTATTAGGAAGACGAACAAATTATGTAAATAGATGAGGTCACACGAAGGCAAGGTCACTGACCTGCCGCAGTTGCATTGCGGTTGATTTTTTTTGTAGATCGTCCCATATTCATCGTGACTTCGGACTCGACTTCCATTTGACTCAGAATTTGTTCAAGGTCTAAAGTCGAAGCCTTTTGATGAGTGTCCTGGTTTCCAGTATTAAAGGGAAGCAACATGGTTTTTTTATTTGTATCCGTTTTCGGAACGGGTCTAAGCAAAACAACCTCGTAGGGATTTGGCATTTTTGTTAAAATATGATTATTCAAATTATTCGATTCCGGGCGTGGCCGATTGTTATTGGAATCTTTATTTTGATTTAAGGGATAATATTTGTCATGATACCCATGATTCCATTGCCTATAATAAGACGAGTTAAAGTTTCGATCTCGACCAATATCAATTTGATTGATGCGTGGAGTTTCAAAATAGGGTAATTTAGCTTTATTGTTTTGCTTATTTGTTTTTTGATTAAGTATTAAGCTTTTATCATAAACAGGAAGGAAGAACTCTAAATGGTCAACTTGTGACATCGGAACTTTCTGCAACGATGATTCTTTTAAAACTGTATTAAGTAGATGTAATTTATTAGAATCAGAATATGATGAGATTTGCTTATGTTTAAGATTAGGACTCAAATTCAAATAACCGCTGGTAAATGCTGCTTTATGTGGTAAGTTTGGTCTGTGTTTAAGTAGATCGGAAACATTGTCAGAATCTGCACCGACAGATATGTGATTATTATTTTTGAGTTCAGGATGAGGTTTAGACGTAACTACATGGAGCGGGGAATAGTTTTGTAGGATCGCAGATGAAGAATCGGTGGGATGTAATTTTAGATTGACTTTCTGTGTACCATTCTTTAGTGAATTTGATATCTTAAAATATTTATATAAATCGTGTTTAAACGGTTTCAGAGGTTCATTGTTCAAGCTCTTGGTAGGTACCGGTGGCGTTGGTAAAACAAACTTAGAGGAAGTAGATGAGTGGGGCAATATTGGCGTAGCGTAATATTTCTGGTTGTGTACAGAATTTGATTGTAATGTCGATCCATTTGTGAGTCCAGCTGCAAGTAATAATGTTAATATGTGATTATTAGGAAGCAAATGAAATTAAATGTTAAATCATAATTTTCGTCATAAGACATGAAAACTGATGATTTATTGTATAGGCAGGTGAATCATGAATGAGCTTAAATAACCCCAATGAAACCCATGAATGATACGATGTAATAATGATTAAAATAATACATTTTTTTTAATATTGTTGACGGTGACGTTGTTATCTTACCAAGTGGCCGGCAGCCCCATTCTTTGCAACAATCCTCATCAGATATGTTCATTGGGGCCGGTCGATGCATTGGAGGGCAGCGAAGATTTTGTGGAGGTAGGGGTGGTAAGGGGCTGCATACTTCTTGACAGTCCAATTCTCCATTCTCACAAAAACAGTGTTCTTCACACCCAGTAAGTTCTATCGGAACTTTGCTCCAATTTGGAATGCTGGAAATAGAAATAATGTAGACTTTATTATCATTTAATATTTTGCGTATATAAAAATATCGTAATTGTAAATAGAGAATAATTGGATAAACGTGGCACGTAGCGTTATGTTTGGTAATTGGCAAAAGAGAACCCTATCTATACACGCGGTCACATTATCTGTAGAGCTGAAATGCGAAGCTCCTCCCGGGTTTCCTTTCACATCCTCTCGCTCGTCACGTTGATACAGAACGTCAGCGCACTGTACTAGAGCGTCGACGTAACCACAATGACGCCAGGTCAACTGATATTGTATATATTGCTGTCTTAAGTTTACGCGAATGTTACTTATTACAATAAAACTACTTTTTACGGATTTTGTAGCAATTTTATATGAAACGTCGAGCTAGTTAAATAATTAAATAAACCGTGATGTGTTGTTTTAGATATTATACATCTGAGGGTGATACATAAAAGTGCATCTATTGCACATAGATGTTATTTTCCCACCAACACAACACAATGAAAAAACAAAGGGCAATGTAGGCTATTGTGCAGTAATAGTATTTGTTTTCCGGACGTGACCTTACGCTGTGGAATGAAAGAGAAGCCAAATACACCTTAATTGGGTTTCTGTGAGTGCCGTCGAGACTAGGTTTGCGGTCGAAAAGGGGTAAGACCCCCCAATCTTCCGCAGATGGGACAGACGGTTGGGGGGATGAGGGATCCCGCGGTCTCTCACTCCCCGAACCTGGCGTTGAGCGTAGCTCACGCTCGATAGCTAAAGTGGCTACAGCGCGGCGCCGATGTGAATGAATGCTAATCGAGAAGGCGGCATTATTTGAGCGAGACAAATCGCGACTCGTATTGAATTTAATCTGAAGGTGTCGTTCAGACTGTTCATAGTTGAACGTGTGTGCTGTTGAGAGACTTGGAAATAATTATGTTGTACTTACGCAACGCCGTTGTAATGACAAGTGCCGTCACTAAGACATCTCGCGGTCCTGGGACAGCAGTTCGGCGGCACGGGAGGCGGGTTGGGGGCCCACTGCACACAGCTCTTAGACACCAGCTCCAGCCCCACGTGTGACGGACACTGCAGTGGCGCACATTCTTTAGTATCCTGGCCGGTGCACTCGCACACTTCGGTACAACCGATATGAAATTCTTCGCCTGGGTTTAAAAATGCTTCATTTATTAATGTGCAAAATTTTATCTAGTCTCAAACCATAGTAACGAAAATCTAAATGGACAAACACAACTTTTAATATACGCGAAAGTAGTCAAATTTGTTTACATTTCTTTTTTGAATTCAGGATCTACTATTTTTGGTGTTGGTAAAATCACATAAAAAGGTCGGACCCATAGCCAAAGGAGTATTGGGTAAAAAATAAAAATATAAGTTAAACAAATATTATATAGAGGACCGTGATTTTTTATCCCAGAAAAAGCAATTACGTACTTAAAAGAAACTACAATATTTTTTATATAGAGATACACAATCTAGAGTCCTTTCCAGTTCAATTTTCATGCATAAATATTACGACTTATAATACATCAAATTATGAAATGTGATTACTCATTAGTAAAGGGCCAGTCTTATGTTATATTGCTGAACAGGAATTAATTATCAGTAATGTTTGTAATTATCAATTTTGTGAACATAATTATGCTAATAGTCGTTCACGACAAAAGCAAAAAAATGAACGAATATGATGAATATAAATTGTGTTTAATGTCGTCAACATAAACGATAATTTAATATTATTTACTGCCTTATTCAATTTTGTATAAATATATAATTTATGTTCTGTATAGATCAATTTCTTATTTACGTGTTGTTCATCTAAATGTAAACGATGTACAAAATTCTTTAAGTAAAACAGAACTTACCGACTTCATAATATTTATCGTTATAATAGCAACCGAACTTCGTTTTGTTCATTACTCCCTCCTTCACCACTTCACTACCGTCAGTTGAGGTTATTGTGAAATTAAATTTAGTTCCAGTTTCTTTTGTTTTTAGAACGTAGTCTTTGCCAGCTTCGAGATTTAATATTAAATCAGTATATTGTAATTCTACATCTTTGTATGTTTGACCATTGTCATTACTAAGTTGTAGATGGACTGGATCTTCGCTGTTGTTTGAGTGTATCAAATTTACTTGCACGCTATTGTTATGTAGTACTTTTATTGAACCAATAGGCTCCATTAGTACTAATGGTCTCATTGTACTTTTTAACGTTGAAGTCATTTCATCATGTTCTCTGGAAGACTACAAAACAGATTGAGGGTTAAATTGTGAAATTAAAATGGTGAAATGGTGACAACGTAAGTAGACCAGTCTGATTATGAGTTGAAGAAAAACATCAATGAGTAAAGTTTCCTTCCTTTGTGGCTGCTTGCTATAAAGAGCCTGTGTGATTGTGAAATGTAATAGTGAAAATAACACTTTAAAATAAGGTGGTTATGTTCACAATTATGTTATAGTTCAACTATGCTTTTGATGGATGTTTTTGTTGTACGCGACAGAACGGACCATATTACTCATGTGCAGTGAAATATAATCAACAAAAGCCCAGTTTGATCGTGCGCTCTGGAGGAGCCCTACGCCCAGCAATGGACGTCCTCTGACTGCGGCTGCTGATGATGATAGATGTACCAAAAATGTACCTCCTCCTCCTGTTATTTGGATAAGAGTTAGGTACGTGTAGATACTCGTAGTGAGTACTAAAAGGTACTAACTACAAACACGTCCTTCAAACAAAATGCTGTTTCTATTTGCATATTTTGAAATTATTTGTTCAATTGTAGATTTATAACTAGTTTAAAGGAACGTCCACGACATACTTCTGTGGTACTGGTAGTGTTGTCAACAGACTCCTCGTGGACATCTTGAGAGACATCGCAGACTTGCACTTCACAGCATTCGTCTTTAGGATCTTGTACATTTATACATTTATCTGACTGCGGTAATCGATTGCACCTAGAAAAAAAATATTGCTTTCAAAATTCATATCTAAAGTTACTATAATATAATTAATACTTTTATAAGTTCATCGTAGTATAGGACTTGAAGGAAAAATCATCAAATTATTCTGGCCACTACATCCGGAACAAACGGTTTAGGTGTGTGAGTTGAGACAGTTTAGTTTTGAATAATACGCGACGATGGAAAAGGCATTCTGACAGATATCGAACTAATGTGTTACAAACTTGTAGGGCGAACGCCCTGCAAGTTTGTAACCTAAAGATGTAAGAAAGACCTAAAAATATAATTTCCAATGTTAGACCCGACCGCTAGCATGCCGCAAGTCGACGAGAATGTCCTCAGTTACCAAACTAATGGTGGAGGCTTATCACAGTGCAAGGAGACGTTACATCACTCCACAAGGTTTCAAAATCTGCTGTGCTTAGGTGTACAATGTCGCGAACTGCAAAACACGCTATTCGAATATTCGTGTGCAAAAAACGTGTCACGGGAGCATTAATGTGTCAGACGTTCACATGTCACAAATGTATTAAAGTACCAAAAAAATACTTACCAAATCAGTAAAAGTACACACTGAAGAGTGTCTTCAGTGACAACAAAGTGATCTTATAACAATTTTTTTCCATTTGTGGTACAGAATTTTAAAGAGGCTTTCGTGTAAAGCAATTCATGTGTCAAAAGTAATTTATTACATATGAGTTAGTATATTGCCTTTTGACACGCTCCGGTGGCCGGGAATAATACCCGGCGGCGAAGTGTTTATGTTTTTTTTATTTCCTTAAACTTGATAATGTTATACCTATTGCATGGGTACAAAAACTAAACACTGAACAATATGAATATTCCAGGCATAAGTTTGCAATGGTATCAAAAGCTTTTTAGTGAGATTTTTTAAATTCTACGTCTTTATAGAAAACTCTTAATATTAAAACGTCGCTTACTCTAAATAGTATATTTATAAAGCTACAACATGTACAGTAGGTAGTGTCAAAGCGCGTTACCTTGGCTTACATGTGACGACGGACTCTCTGTCACACGTGCACGTTTGTTCACACTCGACGTTCCATTTACTGCCAACTGGATATGTCTTGTTATTATGCCGACACACTTCTGCAGAGGTCGGCTTGGCATCTGATAGGAAATAAAATACGGCATCATTATTACCAATGTTACGTTATGCATAACGCGCGTACGATACCACACGCGTAGATACCTGAGTGTAAATATTGAATATATGTAAAAGAGGCAATAGGTCAAAGAGATTATAGGTAGGTACTGAGAGTAATGCCATGTTTTAATCTTGGATCCGTAATTATTATTTATATACTTTAATAGATATTAATAGTAATGAATAATAATGTGGTATGTTATTTTTGTTTCTTTTCATACACACATACATCAGACGCGTAACATACATACATACGCACATTATATAGGTTTGTTGTAGTTATATAGATAAACGTGTTATATTAAAAATATATGGAAGACCTGACACAAATATAATCTGTATTACTAGGAGATCACAACCATTGATTACATTCATTGTGAACTTATTATTATTATATTACATATCAGATTTAAATAGACGGATAAATATGTCATTACCATATGATCCCAGAAAACTTTCAATGCCTTTAAATCAATGAAGTATTAAAAAAACTTTAGATAAATGTTAGAAATTACAGTAAAAGGGCAAAAGTAGTAACAATGTAAAATATTTTTTTCATGATATAATATTATATGCTGACGTCAGGAAGAAATTTAATAGAAACAATGATAGAAGATAGTTACCATGACTCTGATAGGTATTCTTTTAGAGAGCTTTGAACTCAAACCGTGCAGAACTTTTCAAGTACTTAAACTCTACATAGCTCAACTTCACTTTTTTACATAATTTAAATTAACATATAAATATTTATAACAATTTAATATTCAATAGTTATTCTAACTTTTGAATATGAATCCACAGTAAAATAAAAAAAAATTCTAAGCAAAAGGATTGTATTGATTTCGGTCAAAGGAAAAACCCCAATAATCGTTCGTCGATTGACCTTAAAATTTAAGCCTAACATAAACTGTGCTCGCGGATTTCTTCGTATAAAAATCAGGGTGTCACAAAGTTTATATAATAAATAACAATGACTGATCCATTATCACCATCATTATCACCAGCCCTTATTCTTCACTGCTGGACATAAATAAATATATTTTGATATTTAAGAGTGCACATTCCTTGAGCACCCAAGAGTATAGCTATTCGTGTCCAAGAAGTAACTATTATAGTATAAGAGGGTAAAAGAGCAGTTGAGTATTTTGCTGACAACGCCCATAGACATCGGCATAATTGTTTCGCAGATGTGTTGTCCTCCTATCCCACTAATACCGGTTGCCCACGGAAAACTCACGAAAAACCACAGCAAATCTGCCATTTCACGGCAGTATAATGTGTGCGAGAGGCACCTCGGACCTCTCCAGTCGTGCCAGTCCAATTCGGCTGCGATGTAGCGAGACGCTATCCCTTGCAGACATTTAAATTATAACTTTATTCAAAAGAACCATCGGAATCAAAACATATTATACTCGGCAAACTCGCAGAAACATTTATAGATACGGACGATACACATCCTCGTGAGTAAATGTTGACTCACCATTGCCCGTGGCACAGGCGATAATAGAGCAGCATTCATCCACAGGAGATTCGAAACAGAGCGGGTCATTGAGACGTCTGCCTCGACGGATGAATGGGCTCTGACAGCGTGGTGCACACTCGAACTGCCCGCCGGGATTGCATTCACACGTTTCTTCGCAGCCACGATATATCTTATCTCCAATCTTAGCAGAAATATACATTTACAAATTGGAAAACAAATTGTATTGAATTTTGTATTTATTAAGAACTGGATTTGTTTGGGCAATAATCCACTGTTTGCTAGCAATTTAGTTGTTTTTTTTTGAACTGCTCGGTGTAAATCTTGTAAAATGCAATGCAGCACGGCCCCACCTATTACTAACAAAACAAAATCGATAACGTCATTTGTTGAAACTGGGTTGAATATCAATCATACATTTATATTTTTATGTACGCTTTTTAACGCCACCGACGCGATCTCTATAGAGCCAACTGCGCAGGGAACATTATAGTGCACAAATGTATGCGCAAGCACAAGTACACTCCCTGTTTCCTCATACTCCTGTTGCGATGGGACAACAATCCGACTCGACCGGAGAGAAATCAGGCTATCATAAATATCATGATAGTCTGATCAATGTTTCATAAGTACTAACCTTATAACTCATGTCATTTTCAGTGCAAGCGTCCGCCTCATCAGATCTATCAGCGTTTAACGATGAATGGAACGGCTCTTGAAGATTTTCATAAAACTTATCCGGTATTTTGTGTTTTGTTACAGTTTCCGGCGTCAGCATAGTTTCATCTTCCTCATCGCCGTCCAAATTCACGTCGCTTAGATCGTCTGTTTTCTTTGAATTCTTGGAATTCGTTTGATTGTGTAATATGTTTGCAAAATTTTGTAGATCATCTACGTTGAGGCTGAGGAGTCTCGGCTTCGGTTTAAAAATAGAATCGTCCTCTCTAACTGTAGTTGTTTCAGTGTCGTTATGAGTACTCAGTGGTGTTGAGTGTGCTGGTTCTATTGATGTTGTTGTTGGTGTTTTTGTTGTAGAATTAGATTTATTGGGTTTTATTTTATCCGGTATAATCTCTGATGATGAAGTCACTAAATATTCCTCTTCGTTCGCTAGTTTACCTATAAACAGAAAGAAATACAGTTAGATCTATACGTATAATTTAACAAAGTCCACAATAGCTGTCTGTCTATATGTGAGCGATTTTAGTTTAAAAAATAGGCAGATTATAATTATTTTAAATTGTCATTTAATAAAATGAAAGTTTGAAAGGAGTGAAAGTTTTTTCTTATAGTGGGCAAACGAGCAGTCGGAGCCTTTTTATGATAACCGACGCCTCATTCTCCTTCCTTCCCAATGGGCCACCGGTATCTCGCAAGCCACAAGATTATAATTATATAATAATAAGATAAAATAAAAGATAATAATAATAATAGATATAGGCAGCATATAATTACTGGTTGTGCCGGCAGACGTTGTTCTGTCATAAATTGAGTTTGTTATCATTGTAACGTGTAAACTTAAAAAAAAATGAAGAGAGTGCACAAACCTTATCACTTAGGGATGTGAAAAATAGATAGTTTTGGTGTTTTAAAATCGCTGTAATAATTTGGCACAGTATTTATTTCATGACAGTTGAACTCCACGAACTGTTAGTGTTGCCTCTAACCACGCGAGTGTCCGCATTAAAATTTAAACGAAAAGTAATTTTAATGTCAGAGGTAGTCCCATGCAACATTACATCCGGATTTGGCCGGCACGACTGGGTATTTTCACTCACATGATATGCCGTAAAGTGACAAATTCGGTGTCGGGCTCCATGTGGTTTATGAGTAGCCAGTGGCCCATTGGAGGGGTGGAGGAAAGGAGGGCGACCATTCTGCATGACAATTATGCCAATGTGTGGGCTTCGGTAGTCATTAAATGGCTCCGTCTACTGTTTGTCCCCATATAAAAAATATTTGCTTCCTTCTAATATATTTGACCCTATATAAGTATTAAAACTGAAAGCTTTTTATGTTTCGATTGACTTACATAATTTCCATATAGTGGTAAAGCCAGATCCTAATTTTCCGAGTTCTAAGTAGCAACAGCGATTAACTAGATGATTCAAGCGCACAAGGACGAAATAGCACAACTATAATAAAATATCCAATTTATATATATGTAACCATATACGCACAGCTCCAACCGGGTCACGCTAGCCAAGATTGGAAGGTCGACGCCCACTCACTAATATTTATTACTTGAAAATTTGACGATTTCAATAATACTATTCATAGCCTACGCCCACTGGTAATTACACTTGTTAAAGGCTTTAAGATTTACTATGACCTTGAATGAAATTGTCATTTAATAAAATGAAAGTTTGAAAGGAGTGAAAGTTTTTTCTTATAGTGGGCAAACGAGCAGTCGGAGCCTTTTTATGATAACCGACGCCTCATTCTCCTTCCTTCCCAATGGGCCACCGGTATCTCGCAAGCCACGCTAAACGCTGAAGACGCTAAAGATGTCTCTTTACGCCGATATCATGTGAGCGAGCGGTACCTCCCCAGTCGTGCCTGCCCAGTTCATCTCTTCCATCTGTGAAAGAGGGGGAGCTAGGTCTCTCGTTCAACCCCTAGAGCTAGTCTCGTCGCCTAACGAGCACTCATAGCAATCCGATGAAGCTGTATTGGGCTTCTCTTCGCTTCCACAGCATAAGTTCACGTCCGAAAAAAATACTAAAACAGGGGTTGTAAAAAGGTACTTGTCCCTAAGCGTGTAATGTAAGCATGTATGTATATATATATATATATATATATATATATATATGCTGCAGAGTGTGCTTACAGTAGTTCATCTATCCTAGGGATGTTCTAATAACAGTTTAATCTATATCCATATTAATATTATAAAGATTTTTTTTATTTGTATTGAATAGGCTCCGAAACTAACGCACCCACTTACAAATTGTCAAGAGAATCCTACGTTAACTCAGATGAGGCTATAAATCATATTCTAAAACGTTTTAGTTCATTATAAAAAACTCCGATAATGTAACAAATATATATCCTTGTGCAGCTGCAGTAATCATTAGATGTCCCTACAGACGTTGTTTTGTCATAAATTGAGTTTGTTGTCATGGTAACGTATTACACATTACCATGACAACAAATTCAATTTATGTACGAGGTTGAAATCAAAATTTATAATTTTTATATTTTTGTGAATCAACGAATTTTGCCGTGTTTTGTGATATCATCTGAAGCCGGGACAGAGTGCTAGTCGGATTTGTAAAATAAGAAAGGTATGACCTACAATTCACGGGCTTTTACTCAATCATAGATTTATCTTTTGCCATTATAGCGTAATAAAATATAAACATATTTGGCTTACAGAACTTAACATTGTATAAAAGCTGTAGGTGTTACTCATGCAATGTTTATGTGGATCTTATGTGGATCCATATATTTTGTACATTTGTTTTTTTGCCTGCTCTATGCTGACGGAAGTATCCAGTGCATCTTCATCGGTTACTGTAAGACGCGTCGGGCGACATTGTAGTGGGATTGTGGTCCATAGAGGGGCAGTGGTCGATAGCGCTGAAGTAACTATTGTTATTGCTTTATGGATCATTTTTTTGAGAAACGTTGTGATCCTTCCGCTCTGCAGAGCTCAATGACGCAAGTCTCTTAGAAGCTGGAAACCGAGGTTACCAGCCTTCGTAAGTGCTTTGAACGCTGTTTCTTATTTCTGTTTTTGTGTTGAAGCAGAAATGAAGAATAACACTTTGAATCTGTTTTCAAGTTAATAAGTGAACTGTTACAGCCAATAAAGGGTAGGTCGACATAATAAAATACGTTTTGACTATCCAGTCGTCTTTCTACCTTTAACCAAAGAAACTGCAACAGAGAACGGAACAGAAAACCCTCTAAAACAGTAGGAACAGTTTTACAGTAGTACAAATTGAAACGTTATGTTTGTTACAGAAATAATTCGAAAGTGTTACCGTTACCAAGGTGCTTATGAGTAACTGCTCATAATTTTTATCAATACAATAAAAACAGGACACGAACATCATAGTAAAATAATAGCAATAGAGATGTCGAACCTTTTACTTGCCCTCGACCTACAAAATCCTCGCCACTCGTCGGTAGTCAGCAGTGAGCTGTACCAGCGAGGCTGTGATCCGTTTGAAAGTGTTCGACTAACAATCTAAACCAGATTACCCGACCTTAAGCCCCGACTACACTCTACGTTGTATAATTCGGTAGATTCGAAGTTAGTATATACGGCTTCTTTTGTGGTTAATTTTTTAAATATTTTTATAGCATATGAAACATTTTTAAAGCGAACGAGCATTTGGCGCCTTTTGACGACTACCAACGCGCATGGACATTGTTGTCATGCAGACGAGTTTCCATCTTTTCCTCCTCCTCTCCAATGGGCCAACAGTTAAACACAAAGCGCATGAAATACGATAGCATGACTGTTACTTTAATGCGGTGTGTGTGAGCGAGAGACACCTCCCCACTCGCGTCGGCTCAACTCGGCTGGAATGCAGCATGGCATTATCTCTTAGAAAGAAGTTGACATAATTTGTGCAACGTGTCCTTATCTACCTTTATAGAATAATAGACCATAGACACACAAAACGGCTACTTCATAGAAATTGAACATTACTCTTATATATATTTTTTTAGTCTTTGTTTAAAATAATGATATTACGATATGAATAAGGGGAAAACTTCTTGGAACTTTGTTTAACATTATAAACAGAAGTACTTCCGCGCATAAAAAATATTTTCGCTATTACTCAAGGACCATTGCTCTGTTTTATTATCGCGTTTACATTTGCTTACGCAAACAGAGAATTGGTAACATAAATTTTTTTGGACCTCCAAAGTTAAGTACACCAACCTCTTTAATGTTTGAGGTTAAGAGTTGAGTGATTTATATTCAGCCTAACTCTTTTGCCGAACGCATAATCGTTCTTATCAGTTGTGCAAAAGTGTTAATTTATTATTACATGATACTATCTATATTACGATTTTTTTATGTATCTCTTAGCACTAGCCTTATCAAAACGAATGTAACGATACCCCACACGTGAAAACCTCTCAGGCCTTTCAGGCTGTAGGAGGTAACATAGAAATCTACTTACCTACATATATACCAACATACACACAAACTTTCAAAACACATTACCCTCCTCCTGACGCAGTCGAACAAAAATATTAAAGTATACTTCCGTTGTCTAGCCTACCTGTAACACAAGTCAAGTACTTAACACAGAGCTTGGTTAACGAGGTATGATAAGTCTACAGATAAATTATTGTAATTAATATGGTAAAGGACAGACCCCCAGGGTGTGTACTGACCCTCATTTACTGTGCGTCTGGGGTGGATTATTCATAGTTCAGGGATCATGATATATATGTGAGTTTGTATGTGTGGAAGGGCTCTCAGGAACTATTGGTCCCATTTGCAAAACTGTTTCGGTGCTCATTAAGGACCGTTTAATATACGTATACTACGCAGAGCTCTCCTCG
The DNA here is from genome assembly GCA_017140195.1 of Eumaeus atala. Classification (NCBI taxonomy): domain Eukaryota; kingdom Metazoa; phylum Arthropoda; class Insecta; order Lepidoptera; family Lycaenidae; genus Eumaeus; species Eumaeus atala. The sequence goes on from JAFELO010000199.1 coordinate 692,816, forward strand.
GAGCGCAGTATACGGGCTACGCGGGTGAATCCACAGAGCCGCTACTAGTATAAGTAAGTACTGGATATAAATTGACATTCGTGATTAGTATATTTAGGCCACGGCCCTCCATAGACGCTGTATTTGTGACCTTAAATGCAAAGGACGTTTAGTGTCCGGAGCAAACCGACCGGTTTTATATCGTTCTGTTTACATTATTGAGGTTTCATATCGATGGAATATTTCTATATTGATATTATTCAAGCCTACTTGGTTTAGGATAATCATAATCCAACCAACATGGAAATACAAAAAGCCGGGGCAGTTATGTGTGCTGACAGAAGAGGGAAAAATGTTATTCGCGTCATCATCACGGGATACACGTGACGTATGACGGTGACGCCATTTTCACGCTTTTTGTTCACCCAAAAGTCACACGTACACAGTGTTGTTGCCCATAGGTCAGCTTAAATAACCTTAATTTACTCCCAGGTAGTGATAGTTACGACCCATTTTTTCGTAATTCGTTTTTTATCGTATTCGTACCAAAAACCGCAACCATAGCTATCGAGAGTTATTTTCTGTAATGGGTATTTTTGTGAAAGGCAAAAGCAGAAGATTAATAATAAGTCCTAGATTCTCGGTTCTTGTCTATTCTTTGCTTTCGCGAAGTGCAGTCTCGTTTCTGACAGTAAGTATATTTATCTATACAGTTTGATATACCGTGGATAATAGAGCTCAATACTCAGATCCTTAAAACATTATAACAAAATATAAAAAGAATTAAGAAAAATTAAGGATGAATTCCATGTATCAACAGCTAGACGTCCACAGCTGGAGATAAGCCTCCCCCAGAGAACACCAATAGCTGCGATATATAAGAAGTCCATTTAATGAACGTCACTATCAGCAGCGTTAATCCGTCCACTGCTGGAGATCGGGCAGACCTCGAACACAAATACGACCATAGTACTGTCCTGCATGGAGTTTGGTAGGTTATCATGGTATCTGTATGGCGCCGATCTCTAGGTCAGACCTCAACCTGTACTTGCCCACTAGTACAGTTTGAGATCTGTTCGGGGTGGTGATTGACGTAAGTCTGTCCTTCATGCATGGAGATTGCTTCGGCAAGATGTCGTGGGGCGTGACTCTTAAGGGTCCTATGATACGTAGCGTTGGTTTAGGCACGCCTGGTTAAGCTTTCTCGCACCTAGAGATCGCTTTGACCAGTCTGATCGGAAAGAGGATCAGTAAGGGGAGAAGAATTCTGGTACGAATTGAAAAATAATAAAAAGCTTAGCTGAGCGAAGAGTAATCACCTGAAGGTAGTAAAGTGCGCACTCTCGCAATTCGATCCGTGTGACCATACTTGGTTAACAGGGCCATGGTTTGGTGGAAGGATTTGTATTTTGTCACCGATTGTATATCTTAGTGGTGGTGTAGAAATTACCAGAGCTAGGACAGAGTCACCGAGGCTTATAAATCTTTCGCATGATATTAAATTTATCATTTTCGCTTATTTTGCACTTTTTACACTCATTTCAAAATTCTAAAATTACTATTGAAACCAGATTTTCTGTTATTTTGGTAAATTACCTACACCTAAATGTGACAGGGCTCAGCTAGCGTGTGACATAAATGTTATAAGAAATTTCCACGTTTCAACACATGTTATTAAGTGAGTATAAGTTTAGTAATCGTGTGAAGTGTTGAGCAAACGCGTTCGCCTGGTGCAGTGTGTGCGTATGTACGTAACAGATCGGAGCATGGACCTATAAGGAAATCCGCTTCGAATACCAACACATGGACGTCCGCCTAGAGATCTCTGCGCACGACCACCATAATTACGGAAATAACTGAAGCATACTTGGAACTTCTTTCATCACACTTCGATTTAGAGTACAAGGTAGAGTAAATTGAGGTTCTAGGTTTTGCAGATGCTTTGCTCTTTTTTGCCTCATCCTAACGGTCACCGAACACTACACCTAACGCGAAAACATAGACGTAATTTAAGGTCAGCATTGTGTACGCAAGACGTATATCCTCGATCTTGCCAACTTAATTAAGCTACAATTCCGCAATGTGAGATTATATGGATTGTAAAATTACGATCTTAATATCAACGGTCTCGAGTTAAAGTGAGCGATAAAAATTACGTATACCTTCCACCTGGTCACGTCTCTTGCTCTCACTGACACTCAAAAACAAACAATACAGGTACCACCCGCCTAAACATATAATCTTAGGACCCTAGTCATCCTACTACAAAGTAACAAAGATTCTAAGACTGATGCCGTTTTGGTACTGCGTATGTGAACGTACAGGGAGGCGCAACGAGAAATAGGGCCCTTTTTGCGACTACCGACGCCTATAGACATTCGCATTGTTGCTATGCGTTGCCCTCCTTTCCGTCGCCTCTCTAATCTGCCAACGGCTACTCACAAACCGCATGAAACGCGACAGCATAATTTTCACTTTACGGCGGTGTCATGTGAGCGAGAGGTACTTCCCCGCTTGTGCTGGCACGAGTCGGCTGCAATGCCGCATGGCACTACATCTTACAAAAATTTATTTTAATCTATAAGTACCTAAAACAATTCGTACGTACATACTTTACTAGACATCATCACGTAAATATCACTGATCGATTCAGAGATGGCCAACGTACACAACCTCAAAATACGTAACAAAGACTTTCTGTATACGACAAAATAGATACAATACATCTAAACAACAATGGTAATCTTCAACGGCTATTTGTACATACTTTCACATTGATGTTTGTGCCTAATCGTCGCGCACGAATTCGGCTCTTAAATAGCACAAGGTCAGAAACACTTGATTCACGATGGTACAGGCGGTTTACTTTTGAAGGTTAATTGTGTTTAAATAATGATCAATCCCAATATGTTTATAAAACCGGACAAGGGTATGGTACCTCGGAGATATATTTACTTCAGTTGTCTGGTCAATAACATTACAGATAGTGTACTGTATTGTGCATACTATAATGTACTTACGCGTAGTGAAGTGCAGGTAACACGGCTTCCTGTTATGTTAAATAAGTAATATGATTGTTATACGATCTAAAATAGATTGAATAATGTACATATTATATTTTAGTTTTAAGTATAAATGGAATATACATTGATTAGAAAGAAGCGTAATGACTAACACGGAATTTTACGGTATCCAGATATTAGTCAAATATTTTTTGAGAAGAGGGGACAGAAGGGACTGCGAGAGGAGAGAACATATCGTAACATTGCCGCGTTAGCCCTTAAAGATACCATTGAAATGTACACAAGGAGAAGTATGCCTAGTCTTGCCATAAATATAGTACATAGAATTTATTTTTTTTAATTTCAAATAACATTTATCAGTTTTATAGTGTCATAGCTTAATACACAAATATTGAACTATTGAAATTACAAAAAGCTTATTCAAAGTGGTCTCCAGGTCTCCATTGGCTGCAATATGGTCGTGTAAACGTTGAGGGCGGTTATCAATAGAAGCACGCAAGGCATGGGGAAATTCTTCAATATCAATCGTATGGATTGTTTTAGGGACTCCAAACTATCGTGGTGTTTAGACCAGGCTATACTGTCTATAACCGAACATAAATCATAATCCAGTGGATTAACATCGGGACTAGATGCAGGGCAGTCTTCAGCTCTGATGAATGTTCGTTGAGCATTATTTTTAACCAGGATTGGGTTGATTGAGCTTTGTGATCCGGTGTCGAGTCTTGATCGAAGGACCAAACTTGGTTATTGAACGTGGTGTTATTAAGTGGCTTAACTACCTTCACAATAATAGTATCTTGATACACTTGTGCCAATACCTTTTTCACAAAAATGTGGCTCAGTCACTCCTTCATAGCTAACACCCCACTAAACCATCACTGAAGTCGGATATTGGCCACGTTACAACCTGTCGACTAATTGGGAAGCTTCCTCAGAGCCTTGAAAATAAATACGGTCATTTTGTTTGTTAATATGATGTTCAATTGTAAAAAAAATCCCATCCGTAAATAAAATTTTCCTTTGACCTCCATTTGCGTACCGCTTCAATAGTTGTTTTGATTTTACTACCTCATTCATCTTTAGCTTATCATTAAAAGATGACCAGTGCGTCTCTTATGGCTGCAACTCCTAAGTCATCTCTTAAAGTACGCGACTTGGTTCTAGGTGCTATCTCCATTTCCCTAGACTAAATATTTTGCTTTCGGACTGGATTTCTTCAAATTCTTTCCCTTACTGCTTTGACCACATTTTTCGTACGAGCACTTTCTCTGCCAAAAACAGAGGAAGACCTAATTATTTAATTAATAGAAAATATTTGAGCAACACCAAGTGTATGGAGAGTTTTGATAAAGTAAACGTTGGGCGTTAACAAAGTAATTCTGATATATGTCTAGATTTACAATATTATAACATATCTGAAAACCTCGCGAGACTTGCAAATCTGCTTCAAGCTAGTTGTTATTATTATACATGGTGGTGTTGAAGCATGACGGTCGTCGGTCAATACTTCAGCAATCACTGCGGATAGAGTGAACTCTCACATATCTCAAGGCGAGCCACCTGAGTGAAATTTACCAGGAGTCCATCGACATCCGGACACGTCTTAGCATCCCAAGCCTAAAAAAGTCTACCTGTAAAGTGCATGACCAAAACTTGGCTATCCTGTTAGAACATCCAGGATCAAACCAAGACCTTAATAGCCAAGTAAAAACTCTTCAGGATACAGTCCATACACAATTCTGTGAGCGTTACCCCCCACCAACTTGTTATGCTCAAAATACCAAAGAAAATACGTTTAAAATGAAAATGCGGAAAAAGAAAAGAGAATTGATAAAACAACTTCGTAATGCCAAAGCCATGGGCGATAGCCATCTAAGTCATCAACTGTCTAGGGCGCTAAGATCCATTCTAAAATTAATTCAAGCAATATCGCTACAAATCCTCAATGATCGCGATAAATTCAATGGAGCTAAACACGAAGTAGATTTTGATAAAAATCCTTTTCAGTACTCGAAAAACCTTTTTAATACACACGGCGGGAAGCTTCTCTTGACCAATGAACAGATTTACGACTGCTTTAAAAGCACATATGAAGTGCCTAAACGCGGGAGACCATACAAAGATCCAAAGATCGTAAAACCAAATCAACCTCTTACCTATTTTCAAAGTAGTCCACCTACGTTAGAGGAAATAAATAGACAAATACAAAAGAAACCATCTAAATCTGCTCCAGGCCCTGATGGCATACCATATGTGGTTTACAAAAAATGTCCATCCATTCGTAAACACCTTCATAATATATTCGGTAAGATCTGGTCGAGAAAGCAAATCCCTTCAGCATTTGGCAAAACAATTTTTGTCCTCATCCCAAAAAAAGTCGAAGTTACTCATCCAAAAGACACTAGACCGATAGCACTAACCAATACTATTTCCAAAATATTTTTTAGTATAGTACAAACAAAAATGAAGCAGTTTATGTCAAACAATAGGTATTTCAGGCCCAATCACCAGAAAGGGTTCTTGCCCGGTATTTCTGGATGCCTGGAACACAACACTTTACTGGCGGAAAGTTTGAAAGATGCCAGAACTCATGAAAGGCAAATAACGGTCTGCTGGATAGACCTTGAAAATACGTTTGGTTCAGTGCAGCACGAACTGATGATCTTTGCCTTGAAATGGTACAACTTTCCAGATGCGGTTATCTATATAATCACATCATACTACTCAATTTTAAAATTCACCATAGCAGCAAACAAAGAACACTCAAAACCCCTGCAATACAATATGGGGCTGTTCCAAGGCTGCTGCTTGTCACCATTAATTTTTAATATAGTGATTAACATATTAATAGACAAACTTATTAGTCATGAGAAAAAATGGGGCTATCGGTTTAAAATAAATAACAAATACATAGAGTCCATCTTAGGCTTTGCAGACGACCTTGCCATTCTGACACGGAATCCTAAACAATGTCAGAATCTTTTAAATGAAATCGATGAGTACTGTTCATGGACTGGCAGACTGAGGGCAAAACCAAGTAAATGCCAGAGTCTGTGTCTGGGTAGACGAGAAACTAAATATACCTCTTACGATCCGGAACTCTCAATAAGGGGACAGAAGGTTACTACCATTGCTGAAGGAGTGCCTTTCAAATTTTTTGGTAGAAAGATAGATTACAAAGGACGCACAACATCTTTAGAGACAGTTGTTGAAAATTTCCTGAACGACCTTGATAAGGTAGACGAACAACCCTTAAGTAATATTAAAAAGGTTTGGATATACAACAACTATCTGACATCCCGCTTGACTTGGCCTTTCCTTGTGTATGACATTGGTAAAACTCTCCTGACAAAGTTAGATGCAAATGTCACAAAGATGTTGAAGTTATGGCTCGGACTAGTACGTCCGGCTGATCCCTCGACTCTATTTAGGGATCACAATAGTTTTGGTATGAAGTTAAAGAAACCATCAGAACTCTACAAACACCTCAGAGTTACCAAAATGCATGTTTTGGGGAAATCCCAAGATGATGCACATACATCACTTTCCAAAGCTTAATGTGCCATGGAGCTTGAATCAAGACTTCAATTCCACAAACAATTTATGGCAGGTGCTCAAGCAAACAGAGTCGGTTTGGGTTCGAAAAAGACAGGGGAAGATCGAGATATAATAAAATCTTTTCTACAGCAAGACGAAAATGACAATTAAGAGTGCACGCAATGAACCTGGAAATGCAGAGTTAGTGGTTAACCATTGGCAAGTTTTGCATCCCATTAGCTTTGAAGTGGCGGACTTTATTATATGACTGGTCACCCGCCTTACCAGACCAGAGCAACTTAGTAAGATGGGGAAAAGCTTCTGAAAAATCTTGCTATACTTGTGGTGAGGCAATAGGTACAGCCAGGCATTTATTGGTGGGGTGTAAGGTGCTCTCACGTCGTCATGATAGAGTACTACAAATCATGCGTGAAGCTGTAAGTAGCTAGAGCACAAAAAGGATTGACTACAAACAGAAGAGAAATTCGCTTTGTAAAAGCAGACTCATCTGTACACTCTATGAGTAATAAGCCCTTCTCAATCATATATCCTGAACCGGATTGGATCATCTCGATGGACACGTATGAAAATCACTATAAAATTCCAGAGGATGTTGGTGTTTCGTCATCTAGATCAGATATATTCCTTTTCACCCGAAAAAATAAACACATCATCCTAATAGAACTAACGGTACCGTGGGAAACAAACATACCTAAAGACCACACAATAAAAACAAATAAATACTACGATCTAATAAATGTACTAACCAAAAATGACTATACGGTTAATTTGTGCGCGGTAGAAGTGGGAGCGAGAGGTATACCAGCAAAATCTCTCTACAACCTACTTAAGGACCTTGGCCTGTCGAGAAGTGCAGTAAGTTCTACCTTAGAACGGGTATCTAAAGCTGCATTAGCAGGCTCCTATGAAATTTGGCTAGGTAGGGGGGGGG
>JAFELO010000199.1:700326-719976 GCA_017140195.1 Eumaeus atala
TTGACGATCATCACAAAGAGGCCTCTTAAACCTACACCCAGAATCACAAGTCCCGGGGCTACTGGGGTTTACTCCTTCTGCCACACGATGGACCCGGCACCCGCACGGTGAATCCATGGAATGCTAAGAAGTTCGTCTCACCAGCGATCTGCTTTCGCTTCGCTCGTGAACGATACGCTAAAACCCTCCTAGAAGTCCCTCTATCGGTGGAAAGAGATAGAAAGTACGTTCAGTAGATTTCGAGAAAATCCATCATATACAGACAGCCAATTTTTTGGGCATTCGTTTTATAATAATAATTATATTTTATAATAAAATATATAAAGTTAAGTGTTATACGGAACCAATTGTATCCCACCCTGTCCTATTTCGATCGTTATGAGAGTACAATAAATAAACATGACAATTCGAAAGTTATAGACGTACGTACGTCTACAATACTTCGCCATGTCAAGTTAAAGACATTGATATAGATAGTAATAATAGTAATAATATATTTACAGATTAAAATAAATATTATAATTTGGGTGCGACACTTAAATCGTTAATTCCTTGTTTGATGATTTATAACGTCATGTATCAATAGGTAATTATTCTATATAACTTTGAGGTATATGATAGAGAATAATTTTATTTTTCATTTAGTATTTTAGTCCTGTTATGGATTTTGGGTAATTATTTTTAATCTGTCAAATTCAAATTGATTATTTAAAATGGGTGTCACATTCAAATTGATTATTTATAATGTTAAATACAAATTTTCAGCCCTTTGATAACATAGTCACATCAACATAGAAATCAATCAGGAATACGAGTTTATTTATTTCAATATCAAACAAATAACAAGGAATATACGCAACACTTGTTTTGCTATATTTATTTGTGTTACTACAAAAAAGTGTCACTATTCAGGTGAACTTAGTTATAAAAATTAAAGCTGCCGGGCAATTTCGCTGCAATGTATGGGTGGCATAACAGCATACATTGCAGCGGAATTGCCCGGCTAGGAAGTCACACACTCTCGAATGATACCGAAATAGAGTGACAATTTCAGTGTCGCGTTTCGTACGGTTTGTAAATAGGCGCAAACTGGAGGGGAGGAGGAAAGGAAGGCAACGCATCGCCTTAGGAATTACATATTTTTATGGACGTCGGTAGTCATCAGAAGACTGTTAGTTTATCCCTTCCATTATATTAAAAAAAATAACTAGTAAGAGGTAGTGCCATGCTGCACAGGAGGAGGTAGTGGTATGCATGGTGCAGGATACTACATCCTCCTATGCAACGGAATTGGCCCGGCACGACCGGGCAGGTACCTCTCGTTCACTTGGTACTGTCGTAAAGTGACTCCTACGGTGCCGCGTTTCGTGCGGATTGTGAGTTGCCGATGGCCTATTGAGGGAGGTGAAAAGGAGGGCAACGCATCGGCATGATTATGCTGATGTTCATGAGCGTCGTTGAAAGGCTCAAGTCTCTCGTCTGTCACCCTATACTATAAAAGAAACTTAACAATTGCCAAATTTCCAATATGCATATACCTATCCCTACAGGTACTCTCGTCAGTTGTCGCCTGAAGACACTACGGTTTGTTAGTCTATGTGAGTCTGACACTCTGGCCTCGCAAATTCCCACATTACAAGCTTGAGAGCCGTGGCTAATGCTAATGACCACATACATGCCTTAGTACCTATAAATTACGTAGTATGAATTGCGATACTTCTATACCTTTGGAATTAAAATCTGGTTGAATCTTAGATGCACAGTTAGTGAGAGTTTTGTATCGCTTTTTATGATTCACCAAATGGGATTGATTCGATTTTCTTAGAACCGATTAGAAACAAAGTAAAAATTCATGACTTAACATCTGGCCTGTGGCAACTACTCAAAATACATTGATACTATATACAAAACATTGATACTTAATTTCGTTACCACTGTTAAGTCCACCACACACGCACAGTTACGCCGGTCGCGTTAACCTGCGCGATTCTTCGCCGGTCGCCTGCGCAGGTAAATTTACCCGCACACCCGTTATGGTATCTCTTACAGGTATAGCCGGCGCTCGTGTTCAGTACGGTAAACCGTTACGTGTGTGGCCTGCTTTAGCTGTATCCCACAAAGATAGTAAAGTTTTCTCACCTAGATATAGGTAAAAGACAGTGTCAAAATGCGTGTATAGAAAAACTAAACCCAGCTCAAGCTGGGGCTTAGTTATAAGGCGCCTTTCGCCATAGTGATGTGGTCCTAGCCGTATTTTAGCTACGACTATCTTCTCCATTTGAGAAGAGCCGTCTGCGCAGGACATAGTACACAAGTGCACACACTATTCCCATATCCTCCTATTCCGATGGGACGGCAATCCGACACAATAGGAGAGAAATCTGTCGCTGGACCGAACACTTAAGGTGCTCTCCAAGGCACGGGAGTGTAACACCGCCAACTTCTGAACTCTGGATTGTTACTAGAAATTGAAAAATCCTAGTGATACTAGATATAGGCCATTTTCAATGAATGTGTAGACTACTTATCGCCTGCTACTGGCGCCCTCATAAAGGCGACCAATTTTAACAATTGCAAACACAATACATTAAACATTAAGAGTGTTTCTTTTATTGGCCGTAAACAAAACAGGTTGCTAGTATCGATTGAAATATATAAAGCATCGTACCTCATTATTAAAAATCGTGTATTTTCATGTCAATTATTATATCACGTTCAGAGACGGCTTAAAAACGAATAAACACTTTCCACAATACAAGTTAATTGCTTCACATGGACCGTGACGCAGCTGAGGTGCCGCATCGTCTACAACATGCGCAATTATTCTCTTGTTGTTTTGTATAGCATTCTATCACTGATCTCTATAAAACTAGATAACTGAGACTGTACTTCGCCTTTTGAACAACCAATCGACAGGCGACACAGACGAATTGACTGTTGATGATGGATCATTTTATAGCGCAAAGTGCCTTGTTCTGCGGATATCTATAGGCGGCGGTAGTCACTGATCATATACTCGTTTGCCTCCTATCTCATCAAATAAATCGGTACCCGAGTTACAGACTAACGAATAGAATCGGTAGTATTCCGCCAGTTTAGTTTTCTTAGAACTGACGCCAACGGCCTGAAGCTTGACGCATGGGCGATGAGCGACGAACTGCTAATGTGAACGTCATTATCAAGCGCGGCTCCACCGTTGTGGGCACGATGTGCATGCGCACAACCTTAATTTGACTTGTGACGTCACACTGACTGTGTTTAAGCAATTACTTCTAGGATATTTTCTAGAAATAGTCTACATTTATTTTCGCTTTATTCCACCCTACTCCACTCTACATTTGAAATTAAGATCAAACATGTTTAAAACTTTAAAAACGTAGTTTTAATTATGATACTTCGACTTAAAAGTCGAAGCAATTCGAAATATTATCCACTTTATGATGAAAACGGTCACCCAATACACCCAATAGTTCAACTGTCATGAAACAGAGTTCAAGCAAATCAACTTTAGCGAACCTAACATAAATATTATAGGGCAGGAAGCCGAAACTCATAGAACTGAGTATATATGACTGATCTGAGGATACTGAGGATAAAAAAACTCCATTTAGCTGTGGTCAGAGAGATTGGTGATACCACTCGTCAGGTAATGACGCCAGGAGCTACTTACGGCCCTCCATCCCACTACTGCTCTAGCGGAGAGCTTTCATTCCACCTCTCCCAGGTCTTGACGGGACACGGTTGCTTCGGGCGTTACCTGTGAGAGGTGGTTCAGCAAAAGCCTACACCTACACCCGCCTTCTTCCTTTATAGTGCAGCCCTGGACATGGGCCCTGCCTACCTCTACATTAATGCCTCAGATCTACGCTGGCTTATCCGGTGGAGCTCGCTCGTTGTAAGCCACCGCTCTACTCCATTCGTGGCTACTCCGTTAGCAGGCGTATGAACACGTCAGGAGTTTAATAGTTGGGCGAGCAGTTTCTCGACTCCCAAAAACCCCCCAGGGTTTATCCGACCTGAGAGGATGCATAAATTCACTCCAGCAAAAAAGCTGACTTAGATTGGATAACTTAAGCTTCAAACAGAATGAGGTAAAATAAATGAAAAAAAGACATATTGTCCGATTCATTACTAATACATACATTTAGCGTTTATATCTGTTATTGGAAGCGGTAAAATAAAAATTGATGTATACCGTTTTTCGGGAGATATCGGCATCCAAACTAAATCCTTAGAGGTCAGGAAATTTCCTATTAAAAACTAAGCTCCTGGGAAGTATGGTTGAATAAATAAAAATGTCAACAAAACTTCAAAATCTTTTTGATTTTTGCCAAAAAAATTTAGAAATCTCTTTGTGAAAATTATACAAAATATAAAAATTTAACCTTTTTTTTTCAAATGGATAGGTCCATTGTCCTTGATCGCTAATCTAACTTGTTAAAAAAACAACTTTAAGTAAAATTTTCAACAATTTTTAAGTCCCCGAAACCTATTATAATTGTATTTAATATCAAAAATAAAATATTTAGTATAACGTTTTTTGCGCCTGCATTGCCTCCGCGCGCACTACCCTAAATTGTCTCGTGTGTAGATTTTTAGATTTCGGGAGAAAATCAACATAGTTTAAAAACTGCAATAGATTCTGAAGCTTGTTAAGAACCAACTAGTTCCGGCTCACCTCTTTAGTGGTCTGTGGCTTCTTAGAAGTCACGGACATATATAACGCTCAGGTGAGAGATAAACTGGAAGTTGTCTCTGTTTAACATACTACCGACTGACCGGTACTAGAAGCTGCTAAAACATTAGTTTTCTGTATTACATCTTTGTATTACTGTTTTACAAAATTCACTTTCAAATTCTACGTTACTAATTCTCACACATGTACGCCTCCAACAATTCATGCCTTAAATACCAGTTTCCCTATCAGAGAATGACAAAAAATCTGAATACGTTGCATTTTTTTTCATCTGTTAAGGTCATTCCTTATGATTGCAACTTAAGTTATGTGGCTGCCAAATATGGGTTCTTCACAAAATTGCTTTAAGGGTGTACCATTATATGAATCAGACTACATATTTATACCAGGTATAAAATACTATGGGCTTGAGGTTTTTGGTTAAATACAAAGGTTCACCGCCAAACCTCAACTTTTTTCTAGATAAAAAAATATTTATAACACAAATAATAACTTTTGCACGTGGCATTGTTTGTATAGTATGCTGACGTAGTTGTGGGTAACAGCTAGTTTATCGTAGAATTTTTCTGAATAGCGTTTACTTAAAGTTACAAAATATCACCGTCATAAAAAATCCGATTCCAGATTGCCAGGTGATATCATTATTGGGCAAAGAAACACAAAAAATAACAAATGAGCCAAAACGGAGTTGCTAAGCACAAAAACTGTTCAAACATTTAAATGGGTACAAAAACAAAAAAAGATGGTTCCTCGTTAAAAAAAATAGCTGTGAAGTCACGACTATAAAATTTGTTAGCCTCGTAGAAGCTTTTTGTTGCCATCCCGAAACGTTGGAGAAATTCCGTATTCGTTTTAAATGTTAGAATAGTCTATGGTATAATATCGATATCAGTGATGTCTATCGATATTTGTACGTTGAACTTATAATTATCAACATATGATAATAATTCCATTAGTGCAAAATGAAGATACGAAGGTGTAACAACAATGTTGGTACGTATATATTTTACACTTAGTAGATCTTCAGTTGAAATTACGCGTTTTTTAAACTGATTTTTTTAGTAATTTCGAAACCTATGACACTTAATCATAAATGAAATTTACTAATCGATAGTAAGTCTATAAACATTAGTTAAACTGACAGTTGTCGATAACAGTTTTCCTTTTTTTTTATACTACTAGCGATCAGATCGTATTGTTATGATTTGTTTATTTAAACACCAAAACTTGCATGAGAGCTGGCTGGATTTGAATTAGGTCCTTAACCGTCCTCTCCATGGTCCGAGTCGAAGATAAAAAAGTTAGGCAGTGAGTTCTCGATTAAATATTACCAGTGATCTCCGTATTTTCATCGTATTCCGTACCCAATGTGTGTTGTTTGTATAAAACGTGCATCACTACTTATAAGGAGTACAAACACAAATATGATTGTGTATAACTTGTTGAGTCAACATACCATATGTTAAGATATAGATGTGTCTAAATTATGGTTCTTCCACATATTATAGTAATAAAAGTTAATATGTAGGCATTGTTGAGTGGCTAACGACCGTTTTCTATATTCTATTCATTCAATTGTTTTTTGACATATTTCGTATTGAACTTAAATCAAATATCACCAGTAGCATGGATAGATGGAATATAGAATGCGGCTGTTAGTCTCTTGTAAGTAGTAAGAGACGACTGCTCGTTTGTCCCACTATAATCTGAAAAACAATCTGTTAGTTGTCTTTAAACAAGATAGTGGCATGCTGCATTGTAGCGGAATTGGGCCGATATGACCGGGAAGGTGCCTCTCGATATCAGGAAACCGCATTAAAGGGAAAGCTATGCTGTCGGCTTACGTGAGGCGTGTGACTTTTTCCCCCTTATACTACAAAAAAACATCCAAATCCCAGAATATTGTGTGAAATTATTATATTATGGAATTATGGCTCAAAATCTATAGAACGGGTTTTCATACGGTTTGCACCAATAGATAAATCGATTCCTTCGATCTTAGGTCCCACCCCCGTTATTCACGGGCAAAGCTGGGGTCGATCGCTAGTATCTAATAAAGTAATGTTACAAAAAATAAGATCTTATAAGATCTTGTAAGGTCAGCTAGACGTTGATGCAAACATTTACAAACTTATAGTATAAAATTTTGTTCATAAGATACGTGGCACGTAGAAAGTTATTTTTTATGTCGTTAATAGTAGAGTAGGAAAGTAGGTTTTTCGCTTGTGTTATTTTATGTCACTTGGCTTGTTATTATTTTAAGTACTATAAAACATATTGTTAAATATAAATGTTTAACAATATTTATGCTTATTGTATGTAATCCCGGGAATAAACTTGTGAAATTATATTACGTCATTACATATGTAATTAGCATTATATACGAATTGGCCTTTGCTGAAATAAATGTCAGCGTTAGTCAACAAATAGCATGAAGGCGGTTCGGAATGCCTCATCGTATTTGATTTATTCTCCCGCACGAAATTGTCCAAGTACTGAAAAAACCGTAATTTGTGGAAGCCAGCTCCGGGGGCATGATGGGCGAAAGTGACATTCCAACCGTAGCGCCTGAGATATTCCAATCATAGCGCCTCCGTTTTGGCAATCTTGCCTTGTGTGTTTTGGAGTGGCCTGTAGAAATTGACCAGTCATTGTTTAACGTCTAGCTTTTCCATCATGATTTCCTATCGTCGACAACACACATCTGCCTGGCAAGATGTAATTGATATGTTGTGTCTGACACCCGCGCGAGACCACCAAACGCTTATTGTGCCACATACAGACAAAAATGTATCTCATGGAGACTAACAGTTACTGTGGAATATGTTTCAAATATCTATTGATTGCCATTTTTTAATAGAAAATGAAGTTTCGTAACAATTGTACAAATTAGCATGTGTCGCAATCATCATACTGTCTGGCAGTTAGTAATCGTCTTGACCTGTGTACAAAATGAACTTTAATTAGTGATACCATGCGGCATGGTTAGCATGTGCATCAAAGAAAATGGATCAAGTAATTACACAACTAATAGAAATAAGCGACTTTTCCTAATTGCCTTTCAGATTACATGTTGAAATGCAATGTACTAGTTCGCTCTACTTCTTTTTATATATAGAATAAGGGGGGGGGGGGTGGCAAACGAGCAAGCGGAGAATTTTTACTACTACCGACGCCCATGAACATCCACATAATTACTATGTCGATGCGTTGCCCTCCTTCGAAACCCATCAATGGGCCGGCTACTCACAAACCGCACGAAAAGCGACACTGAAGATTTTTACGGCGGTAATATTTGAGCGAGAGGTACCTCCCCGGTCGTGCCGACCCAATTCCGTTGCATGGGCGGATGCAATGTCATGTACTATGCATGGCTACCTTATCATGTGCAGCAAGGCACTATCTCTTCCTAAATTTAACTATTAAGATAACGTTTAGCTATTATGATATTTTACTTCCTGATCTAGTTCCACTAATACGGTTTTTAATTCATACGTATTGATATTCTCCAATACGGCTCGACGTCGCGACAGACATGTGACGAGTTCCGGTTTCTCGCATTTTATCATAAGCCATTAGAATGTACGAGAAGAAAGTCAGATATTCTACGACATTCTCAATATGAATATTTATATATTTAAATGACGTCATAAATATATCTCACTTGAGACTGTACCACCCACGCTGCAGTGATGATTGCATGTTTGTGGGGATGTGCAGGAACAGTATAGAGTTGTTTAATATGTTCTCACTTTTAGTATTTTTATAGAAAAGGCAATAACATCTGAGTAGAATGTCGATGCGAACAGATTAATGTGTAGACATTACCTTAATCAAAGGAGCATTTACTTATATGCACTTTGGTTTTTGTCGTTTAAATAAATTTAAATTTTATTAAAGTTATTTTAACTCCATTTTACGTCTAACTACAAGTAGCAATTAATTCATGTGGTCATTTTGCATCATGTATCCATAAAAGAAAATAAGTATACTGAAAGAGACAACAAGTGACGCAATGGGTATAGAGCGCTCAACCAAATTGTGTCTGTGTGAGGATGTCTGCGTATCCATACATAGAGTGGCGACACGACACAGATAGATGAGTGATGGGACTCAACCAAATTAGTGTTAGGTTATATTAGGCGTGGGTGTATGCCGCTGCTCGCAGCACGCATCTCCATGTTACTGCACTGGACATAAAAATCACTAGCAAGCAAAGACAGCACTCACAACTCATTGAGCTACTTATAGCCTCGATGAGTTACTTACTTAGTTCTGTGTCGCAGTCGGTGTACTCGTGGTTGCAGTCGATGGTGTAGGCGGCCGCGCAGACCAGCACGGCGCACCACAGCGCGAGCGCGCGCGCGCACCCAGCCATCACCGCGCCATCTGTTTGGCAAAAATTACATTACTGTAAACTTCTTGAATATATTTCATCAGATATTTTATTCACCATAGATTTTTACAATCTCTCGACGAAGGTACAGGTACAGGGTGGGTTCCCGAAGGGTTTATAAAAAAAGAAAACTTGAATTAACTCCCTTTTATTAACTTGAAAATACGAAGCTGGTACTTAGAACTATATGCCCACAACGAAGTCTAAAAGCGATCTGCTTTAGAAATTGTGTATTTTATTAAATTGTAACATTATGCGTCATAGCAACAATACACCTTCCGGAAACGAGGATGGCTACTCGGCGATATTATTAATGTGGTGAACTAGCTAGGCTGTATTATAACAGTACCGGTGGTACAGCATCACACCCATCTTCCAAGCCAACCCTATGCCTGAAAAGACCGGCAAAAACTTCAACGCTATAAAAGAAAGTGTTCCATCATGATATAAATGGGCTCTACATAATCGACGGATGTTTAAATACTCTACATGATGACTGATTTTTATCACTCAGTAGGATATTCATGATTCAATTCCCATCCATATTATGTATGTACATATTTTACCTGAATATCAAATTAATAAATGCATTGATATGCTATTGGCAATGACACTTGTGGTCATTGATAAGAGGGCAAACGCGAGACGCATAATGACTATGACCCGCCGTCTGCGCCGTCGCGATAAAACATGTTCGTCAGCACTGCGGTGACCATAATATGCGATTTTAGTCCCTTTGAGTTTACGATGAATTTATTTTAAATAATATTTTAACATATTTTTAAACTATAACAAACTACAATATTTTGCGTCTATGAGTGATGAAAGTGTCTTAACTTGTAATGACGAGGCCCATCCCAACGGTTTACAAAAGTTAGCAAATTTTTACACCTTAACCAATAAAGTGAGGCCTAAAAAAGATGGACGTTATATATCAAGACAACAATCTCTAGATTTCGACTAGAGCTTATGACCGAAATTTATGGGCGATGTTTACTTTGATAGACTTGCTAGGTAGTCGGCAATACTAGCCCCATCTGGCCCACGCCAGGGACGGGAGACTCCTGTAGATATAGCAACTAATACAAATAGTGATTCAGTCTGACTGTTCGTAACAATTACCACAAAGACGTGTCGTATAATATAGGCGCGGGTCATCAAACCGTTTGACGTAACAATAAAACTGTAAGTGCTCAGTAGGCGTCACCATTGTGTTGTGATCAATCAATAAACTCTATTATATAACAGAATTTCGCTTTCAATGAGGTATCAAACAAACTTGCCCATTATTATTGATGTAGACCAGAAAAGATTACCGAACCATATATTTGACATATAAATTTGAAAATGGAAATCAATCGAGATGGCAAAATTTTGGATATTATAGTAGGAGAACCTGGAAAAGTTTAACTATAATGTATCTTACTTATTTCTTTTTAATTATATTCATTTTTTCTCTTTTTATTTCTTTTTTCTTTGAAAAAAGGTTTAACAACCGCTTCTTTCCAATAATTGAATTGTTAACATAGCTTGGGAAATTGCGATGCCACAAAATTTAAGTTGCTTTCTTACGATATATTATAATAAAGGCGTTTTACATTTTAAGACTATGGTTTATCTTTATTGAGAAATTGATCGAGATCGTGGGTCTTTCTATATCGATTCTACTCGTGATAGATTTCGAATAAATGACGATAATCAAACTTGTAGAATGTGTTCGTAATTTACTATTAATGTTAAAATATTTTTAACTAGTATCTACTAAGTACTTGTAGAGTTCAGAGACTTTGGCTTTTCGACGGTTGGTCATAAAAAAATATGACTTAGACTCACGAACTCAAACCACGAGTTAAGGTCGTATCGTCCAAGTCGATAGAGAAACCAAGCTTGGTTTACTCTCTGTCTCTCAATTTTTCATTCATTTCTCTCTGCGCAATGCGCATACGATATATATAATATATACAGAGATAGTATAGCATTTCCCATCTTCCTTCTTTATTACCCAAGACGGATGCTCGTCGCCATATGGTTTCTCTGCCTATGGTTTCTCTTCTCTATCTATATTAACTATATGACTATGAGCCCTAAGCGATTACAAACTTTGAACTCAACATACTAATTAGTTACTTTTACAAGTTCAGCTCAATGCTGCAGTATACACATATATGTGGTGTATAGTGTGTATATACTAATTAGTTACTTTTACAAGTTCAGTTCAATGCTGCAGTATACACACATACACACATATGTAGTGTATAGTGTGTATATACTAATTAGTTACTTTTACAAGTTCAGTTCAATGCTGCAGTATACACACATATGTAGTGTATTGTGTGTATATACTAATTAGTTACTTTTACAATTTCAGTTCAATGCTGCAGTATACACACATATGTAGTGTATAGTGTGTATATACTTTATATAAAGTAAGTGATGACTTGCACGGTCCAGTGAAAATTCGCAATGTAATTCTGTTTGAGAATCTCGGCGACTTTCGTTCATTGCAAGCGACGTATCAGCTAACAAAAAAACTTAGCAATTAGAACTACATTTGCAAATCTCCAATTGATTTGCTCAACGTGCCATTTGAGCAACCATTTTTTTGTTTCATATAAAAATGTGTTTGTTTTTGGTCACTTAAATATTAGACGGTAACTGAACGATTCAACAACAATAGGTACGCGGTACCGCGTAGGAAATCATTTACCATTGAATTGTAGGCATTAAAAAGATCCACATAAAAGTCAACACTTGATGAGTCCTAACGATTTATTCAGAGGCCACAGTAAGCTCTATAATCCATAAAACCCAATCATGTTTTAAGGAAAATCTATTTCTAATGGATTTTTTTTCGTTCGAAATTCATATCTCTGAACCACTTTGCAATTTTGACTACAGAAAAGATGTACTTTCAATTTACGGTCTATCTTACTTAGGAGTTGAGAAAAATACAATTTTCTTTGGTTGAAAATTCATTTCCGCTTACAAAATCTGTTCAGTACATCTAGAGATCCGTTCCTAAAACCATACAAAGTTACAAAACGTATTTATATTATTAGTACAGTTTAAAAAACCTTCTATACTACTCATGCTCGTTACGTTTTACAACGGCAGTTTACAATATTTACAATGGCAGTTTACAATATTTACAACGGCAGTTTACAATATTTACAACGGCAGTTTACAATATTCTTCTATTGACCGATTTTTATGTTGCGAATACAATTTTGACATAATTTTCATACAAAACATGTCAAAATTCTGTCTGCAGAAGACAAATTCATAGATTTTAGGTAGAGGTAGTGCCATGCTGTACAGGAGGACGTAGTGCTATGCAAAGTGCTTGAATTGAGCCGGGACGACGGAGAGGTACCTCTCGCTCACGTAATACTGCCGTAGAGCGAAATCTTCAGTGTCACTGTTCGTAACAATTCATGCGGTTTGTGAGTGGCCGGTGGCCCAATGGGGGGGGGTGTAAAAGAGGGCAACGCATCGGCATAGTAATTGCGTGGATGTTCATGGCCGCCGGTAGTCGTAAAAGGGCTTCGATTTCTCATTTGCCCCCCAATTCTATAAAAAAAAGATTGAGTTTTAAAAACGCCCATTAATGATTCTCTCTACCACGACCATCTGATTAGGATATCGCGTTACCAAATATGCGCACAAACTCATTGTTGAGATTATCTGTGCAATACCAACTTGCAGGTATTTAACAGTGTTCTCATAACACACACAGCCGCACAGACCCAGTTTGCACAATGTGGCTGTGAAAACAGCTGCCAATTGGGGACGATTTCTTAACAACATAATCTTCTCATACAACACGAGATCTATTGTTCTTTAAACGTATTTGCGACGACCTAGTCTCAGGTTCTTTGAATATGTTCTTTAACACATAATACATCTGTAAAGTAATAGTCCACTACACTAATGATATTATAAAAGCTGATAATTTTCTTCATGTCTATTTCACGATTTATACACGCCAAGTACCCATACACGCGCATAATTGTCATCCAGGTGCGTTCTCCCAAAACCTGAAGACAAAAAAGTCTTTCGTAGTCATTCGAACTGTTAAGGCTTGACAAGCGCCGCCAATCAGTAGGGGTCCCTCCGAAAAAGAAATGAAGGTGCGACGCCCACCTTTCATCCTCGCTACAATGGGCCACCGGTTTTTTTTTAATTCCACGAAACGCGACAGCATAGCTGTCACTTTACGGTAACAATATGTGAGCGAGAGATCCTCCCCGGATGAGCCTTAAATTTTATGTTTATAAAGTACAAATACTGATAAATATAAATATTGATAAATATAAATAATTGGTAGAGATTTTTATGTTAAGAATTTTGAATATATCCCAGTGAAGAAACTAGAAATCAGAGCGGCTTAACTACGACCGACGCCCATAGACATCGGCGTAATAATCATGCACACGCGTTGTCCTCCTTCCCCCTTCCCCTCCAACCTGGCATGAGAGATGAGATACGTTTATTGATATTACAGTTAAGTTAGTATATCTATGTATATGTATATATTTATATATATATATATATATATATATATATGTTCCTTTGCTCTTTTGTCCCCTCTTCTTATAAGAGGTACAAGGAGCGGCTCCTTCCCCTGCTCTTTAGTCCCCTCTTATAAGAGGGGTACAGAGCTCTAGCCTCCTCGGTCTCGTCAAGGTGTCAGGGTTCACCCTCCGACTTCCGTGCCCCACCGCCACGACAAGGCTCGAAACGGGGGGAGGGGTAATCCGACAACCTAGATCAGACCCCTCCGACGTCAGGGTCAGCTATGAAGTCAGGTTCCCAACCTGACCTCTAGCCCAAGTTATAGAGGCAGCATGAGTTGCGCGCGGCGCCTTCGCCTCACTCCCAACCATCATCTGCGGGGCAGGCCAGCTTCCAGGCCCTAGTCCTGTCTGGCCCGCCTAGTGGGAGACCACTTTTTCTGGGACATAATCGTCTAGTAAAAGGAGACCGTCGTCTTCCAGGACCTCTCATTCTTGAGCATTGGGCAGATAACGTTTGAGAATGAGAGGTTCGTCCCTCCTAGCGCCACTCTCAAATAATGGCGCTACAGGGGTTACGACACCAGCTTGAAAAACAGGTTGTTTGTAATTAGATTTTAGGCATAAATAGCTAAGTAAGGCAAATACGTACGTCAATAAGTCACTGGTGCACACAATGGATATTTCGTACACAATAAGTTGCGAAATCGCTTTGACCAATTATATAAGAAAAACCTGCGTATTGTGAACGTGGGAATTCCATTGGTTAGGAAATAATAAAGTATGCCGCGAGGATTACCCTACACACTTTGCTGTACCTCTATGTACTAAAGCTCTCCAGCTTTTCGTTATTACGAATCTCACATTATCCTCTGTTGAGCTTATTTACTTTTTAATCAGTGCCTATTATGACACTTATGTATTTCCATACAAATATAAAGGAGCAAGGGGCGAGGATGGGAACCTCACCCTATTGCAGTTGGTGGAGTTGTGCTGTAGTGCGGGTGACGTCGGTTCCTTAGGGGGCTAACTAGCCGTCGATGTGTCCTGATGATTTGTTATTCCGGGACACCTCACCACACGCGGTGGCTTTTGTGGGTATTCGGCACCCAACCAAGGTCACTGAATTCGCGTAAATGCGTTTCCCTGCATCAACAAAGAAAAAACATTGTCGGATGCGCCGCTCTATTTTGAAAGAGTCCGGTCCCTTACAGGGAGGCAGTCGCCGGGGAGCTCTGTTGCTGACAGAGCCAGGGCACCTCATTTTAGTCGGCCAATGGCCACTGGGGGTTGTAGTGGGTACTCAGTTCAGCCTCGAGCCCCACGCACTCATCAGACCTCACCCAGGACCGGTGGCAGTGCGCAATTGCACTTTCCAGCGAAATCAAGTACAAAAAGCTGCGTTCGCAGGCAATCTATAGGTACATTGTGTCTTACGCATAACAATATGAACTTTAACCCATGTTATCATGCTTCCATTCTCATTATTAATCAATGAGACACATCGAGAGTTATGTGACGTTAATGATTAGTTGACGTTCAAAGGGTATTTTCATAATTTTATTTTGTATAAAAACAAAATCAAGAATATACTAATCATAAAAGAACTAAAATAATATAATCGCTTCTCCGTTTGATGGTATACCCGGTACCTTCCTTAATTATAGTGACGAATATAATTAATCTAAGATACGAGGGTGGATCTAAAAGTTCGTGGCCTAACCTACATGTAGCTATGACATCGTTTTAAATCTACCGTCATTTGTTAGTATATGTCATTTTGATTTATTGTGCGCAGTTTCATTCCGATTCTGCACAATATAAATTTTCTGAGATTATTTGTTTGAAGCAATCTGACGCAATTTTCAATAATGGAGAAGTCATTAAGTACCTCAATAAAAAAAGGCCTATCACCAAAAGACATCCATCAGTATATGGTGAGCACTTTGGGTGAGTCTGCTCCATCGTATTCCAGTGTCAAGAAGTGGGTAGCTCAGTTTAAGCGCGGTCGTGAGAGCATCAAAGATGATCCTAGGAGTGGAAGGCCTACATCCTCTACCACGAAAGAAAACATCGATAAAATTTGTGATCTCGTACTGGGTGACCGACGTTTGACCATTGGTAAGATAGCTGAGATAACAAACATTAGTTATGGCCGGGAGCAACACATAATAACGGAAGAGTTGGGGTTCCATAAGGTTTCTGCTCGCTGGGTCTCGAGGTTGCTTTCAGCTGAACAAAAACGAGTTCGATACACAATTTCGCGAGACTGTTTGGAACTTTTTGAGACTGATCCCGAGGACTTTTTGTCTAGATTTGTTACCATGGATGAAAGCTGGGTTCACCACCATACTCCTGAATCAAAGCAACAATCCGAACAGTGGAAAAGATCAGACTCTCCTACACCGAAAAAGGCTAAGGTCGTTTTGTCGACTAACAAAGTCATCGCTTCTGTTTTTTGGGTTGCGAACGGCATCATTTTTGTAGATTATTTACCGAAAGGTCAAACTATAAATTCTAGTTATTATTGTAACCTATTACGATGACTCCCGGAAGAAATAAAAGAAAAAAGGCCGGGAATGTTGCGTAAGAAAGTTTTGTTTCATCAAGACAATGCACGTGTTCACACTTCGGTTGAAACAATGTCTGTAATCCATGATTGTGGTTACGAATTGCTGCCCCACCCACCTTATTCGCCGGATTTAGCCCCCTCGGATTATCATTTATTTCCAAATTTAAAAAACATTTGGGTGGCTCGAAATTTTCGACCAAAAATGAAGTGATACTCGCAGTAAACGATTATTTCGCCGACCTTCCGGAATCTTTCTTTTTTTGAAGGGATAAACAAGTTGCAGGTCAGGTGGAAGAAGTGTGTTGAACTAGATGGAGACTATGTCGAAAAATAAAAATAAATTTAGATCCACTTTTCTTTCATTTTCTTGGTCGGGCTTAGAACGTTTAGATCCACCCTCGTATAATGTTAGAAAAAAAAGCCATAGAAATCTATAGAGTATTTTTGTGGAGTATTTTTATGTCTACATTCTAAGACTGGAAACAAACCAGCATTGTAGCTATTATGTTTATAAACATCAGCTCATTACGTCTTGCCACATACCGTTAATTGAAAATAGATTCAGCAGCTGACGAATAATCTCCAGCAGTGTTAATAATGATGACGCAGGTTATTTATCTGTTAACGGTAAGAGAACTTCCTATTTCAGTAGACGTTTAGAAAGGTATTAAAGTGGAAGATAAAGTCCAATTGAAGAGAAACGGAGTAAGGTGGTATACATTCAAATCGCAATTGACAAGAAATTGTATAAGATATAACAATAACTGTAAGAAATAAATAATCAAATTTGTTTTTTTTTGTCGTATAGAGGGGAAGCGGGAAATTCGGAGCCTTTTGACGGCTACCGACGCCCATTAACATCGGTATTATTGTTTATGCTGTTGTGCCCTCCTTTCTTCTAATAGGCCACCGGCTATACGCAGACCGCACGAAGCGCGCCCGCGTAGTTGTCACTTTTCGGCATTCGTAGCGGCCCAAATAAAAAAGCGGAGTGTAAACAATTGCTATGCAGTTATGTTGTACTCCTCTCCACTTCTCCTTCTAATGGGTCACTGGAATCTCACAAACCGCGCCAGCTTATCTGTCACTCTGCTTCATGCAAGCAAGCCCCGCTCGTGTTGGCCTAATTTTTCTGCAATGAAACATTAACTCTATTTAACTATTTATATTTATATTAACTCTATTTAACTATTTATATATTTAAAAAGTCCTCACATTCATGTCATTATTTTTCCCTTTCCCCTCTAATTAGGAGCCGGGTAAACACGAAACTGTTTCATTCATAAATTATACGGTGTCAAGGTAAACATTCATTTAAAGTATGGATACAATATTTTCACTAGAGAATTTCTCACAGTGAAATTAATGAAATATTATTCATAATGTTGCACACATTGTAAAACACTTTGTCGGCACAAATTGTATACCATTGGATGTTTCGAATTGATCCCATGAATGGGATAAACAAATGTATTATTTGTTATATGTTTATATGCTATGTAGAAACAATAGCTATTCTTCTATATCATTTTAGACAACAATAACAAGTACTAGCCTGTGAGAGTGGTCTAATATAGAAATTAGGTTAGGCTTATCTTATTGCACTTTAACTTAAGATACTCTGTTTGGTAAATACATCTGATCTACTAAAGTTCCAAAATGCTTAAGTAATCGTTTTCAAAACCGCTCTCTGTCATATCTGATTATTTTTCAATTCTAGGAATATTTATATCATTCACATGAAGCTCAGTCCTCTGGGACCAGGCCTGTGACTGACAGGACTGGGTATGGATTCCGGTGGTCCTATTTAGTCACGGAACACTAAATATGTAATGTATAACTGGACTAACATTATTTAGTCCGTCTTTAAATGAAAATGTATTACAGCGAGTCGACGGCATCAAGTAATAAGAACTACCGTTACTTGTACGGTGAAGGTAACAGACAAATTATACTTATCGCGGAACACGGCAAAATTACTTTTATACTAAACAACAGGCGAGGTGAGTCGATGACAGTAAAGATATTTTGACGTGATTTGACGTAGAACATCTTTTAAAGCTATGAATCCCGCTGTATGCATTAAAATGTATGCTGTCAATTCGTCTCTTTCACTCCATCGGGCGATGCGTTCTCATATCTGGAGCCAAATGCAATTTTTAAAACTCTCTGTACAATTTGTATTAGTCAAATGTTTGTGTACCGGGCCACTAATAGGTACAACGTGTGTTCCGTCCACGTAGTCTTCGTACGAAGAAGGTGTTCAAAGCAATAAGGGAAAGAATTCGAAGAAATCGTGTCCGAAAGTAAAAGATTTTATCTCGGGAAATGAAGATAACATCAAGGACCATGTTGCGTACTTTAAGAGATGACTAAGGACATGCAGCCATAAGAGACGCACTGGTTATTTTTTAACTGATAAATTAAAGAAGAATGGAGTGATAAAATCGAAACAACTACCGAAGCGGTACGCAAAGGGAGTTCACAGAAAAATTTTGTTTACGGATGAGATTTTTTTTACAATTGAGCAACATTTCAATGAGTATGATCGTGTTTATGCTCAAAGCTCTAAAGGAGCTTCCCAAACATTCGACAAAATGCAACGTGGGCACTATCCTACATCAGTGATAGATTTGGATGGTTGTTAGCTATGAAGGAGACACTGAGACAGATTTTTGTGGAAAAGTGTGGGATTTATAACTTATGGATGTTAGATAATAAATTGTACATTGACTCTGGTTCATTTGGTTGCAACCATCTCGAATGACAACTCCGTACCAAGTGATTTACGTACAGAAAACTTGCGGCTGGTAAGGGATGGATGCGAGTAGCAGGAGATCGGTTGTCTGGGCGTTCCCTGTAATATGCCTATGTGCAGCAGTGAAAGGATAAGGGCTGATAATGATGACAATGTTCGGATCGTTCCGGAGTTTTATATATACGCAAAAAATGATTGAGATACTTCGCCGTAATATTGGTACGTAACCTTATATAATTATGGAAAGTCATTATGTATACGTGTCCGCGGGGACTTGAACATGTTTCGCGCACATACCAGTTGTGTAGACGCTTCTTCATGCACCTTTATGTTTTTGGATAGTGTCGTGATCGACGTGAGTGTCGCAACCGCAGAGCCTCTTATATTTTATTAACGAGTTTTCAATGATGATATAAAATTACAAAGGCTCTCAACACGAACCCGTAGGCTACTTCTCGAGTTACGTTTCATTCGCAGGCGTGATGCAATCGGTTATGCTTTTGCATTGTTCACAAAGTTTATTGTATGACTTCGTTTCTTTTTAGGGTTTCACATTCAAATGGTAAAAATAGGATTGTATTATTTCGATTCCGCTGTCCGTCTGTCTGTCACTATGATGTATCTCTGGATACGTGATAGCCCTTTTTAGGAAATTTTCACAGCAGATATAGGTACCTCTGTTTCTGCTACAACATTGGAATTTTCTTTCGGAGG
>JAFELO010000199.1:721572-743523 GCA_017140195.1 Eumaeus atala
AGTCCTTTATGACTAACATGCGCGTAAACTTAACACAATCAAGAAACATCAATACAGCTCCAACTAGCTATGTACAACAATTTATTTCGCTGTATTATGTGTATCTACTGTAGTGTGTAATGCAAGGCGTATTAGGCGACTAGAGCTAACTAATCTACTTTAACAGCCTCGCGGTCGCGGGCAAGATCATAACTACAATAGTTAAGGATAAAATAATAGAGTCTTCCATTGAATCATCGCAAAATTTAAAGTAATTAAATGTAACACGCACACACACACACACACACACACACAAAGTGTATATACATAGGCACTCTGTAACCTCTCCTCGTAATGTGTATCCGTAATTGAATGTAAGTTTTAATACTGTGATGTTACTGTTTATATTTAAGGTCTGCGGATTTTGTAACACATAAATTAAAAATAAGATAAAGAATTACTTGTATAGGATGTCTACATCAAAATCAGTTCTCCTGTTTTGCAAAAATATCCTTATCTTATTCAAGAACTGTATTCCTCCTGTTCAAGAACTGTATTCAAATACAATATCAATTACACAAAGGATACGAACTTAATATAATTTTTCCACAACTATTTATTTTTCAAGTTACACTTACGATCAGTTTCCACTTATCATTATCAGGTAAAGAAAAAAAATTGTTTACCTGATGGTGACAAGTCGAAACCGGTCGTAAATTGAAAAATAAATAGTTGTGGAAAAAGTATATAAAGTTTATTTATTTATTCAAGTGTTAACATGAATTTCGATCAAGAAGTGACAATACATTCAATCAACTGTATCTACCTGTTATATAGAACCTTAAAGAAATAGTCGCAGCCGGTGCATGAGACGTGTATTCCGTTACATCTCTGTATACACGACCGCTAACAGTTTTTGAACGTAAACATCTAAATGTTATGTAAACCGCATGCTTCGCGTCGCGTGCCTCTCGGCATAAATATGGTACAAGTTTGTATATTGAGGGTGGTCTGGACACGTCAATATAGACCTTAAGTCAACGAGAGAAGTGCCAAAGTTAAAAGTCATTTGTCGTTGTGTAAGCCGGGGAAATAATTTAAAATAATGCGTTAATGAGTAGTGAAGTAGTAGGGATGACATGGTCTAGTGCTCATGCAGCTATCGAAGGATTTGCTATCCATTCGGTGATATTGTCATGTACATCCCTCCGATATGAACCATTAAGAAGTAGGCACAAAACGGTACTATTTAAAAAGTAAGAAATAAAATCAAACGATAATGAAAGGATGAATACGTGACGTTAATTGTTAGGTGTATACCAACGTCTATACACAACATTGCATTATGTTTTGCGAACAATGCATGAAAGACAATGTCACATAAAGAAATTGTAGCTATCTATACATCCAATCGATTAGATACGGTAGGACTTATTTATTTACGAAAATACAAGATACACGATTCTATTCTGAACTGTCATTCTAAAGATTCCGTGATGTACACCAACATTTTCGCTAAGTCAACCTTATGCGCATTATTTATAAGTTGATTTTACAAATGTGCACATCGTTTATACGGCCATTGTGTATACCTCTTTCACTTCCGCCAAACTAACGCTTTACACGTCGACGTTTTATAAAGAAGACAAGCTCTATTTCAATTTTGAGCCTGTACCAGGTGCTTAGTCATTTTTTAAATGGTTTGTAGCATTTGTAGCAAATTGAAGACATGTATCTAAATTAAGTTAATATGTCTTCTATCACGCAATATAATAGTTGCAGGTAAGTATCCTAGAGCTGAATTCCGTTATCTGTTTATGTATTCCCTAAACGCAGGTATTAATATTGGAGATTTTGGTAAACCTTCCATAACTCCTCTCGTTATTCTTTATTGCACAGGTATCGCCATGGAAAATCATACAAATAAAAGATCGATCACGGAAATTTATGCTCGCATAAACCTCTCGTAACATTTAAATGTGCATTGATTTTTTTTTAATTTATTTACGTTTAGAATGAATTGATTTTTCATATTCAAAGTCAAAGTTGAGTTGGCAATCGATATTTTTATTTCTTTTATTTTGTCGCTCATTCATTCAGTTTCAAATTGAATTTTAAATGTATAACAGCTGTTTCAACGCTGTTATGTGCCTATCTTAGGCAATGTTCATTCGTTTAGGCGCTACGATGCTACAACACGCACACACATGTCTAATGTATAACCCCTTTTGTATTGTCGGCGTCGGTTTCGCCAGGTGTTAAAAACTCATTTTATAATATGGAGGTAAAACAGGCTGACGGAATAGTTATAGAAAACATCGCGTATTAGAGGACTTGTACTTTTTCACTTTAGATTTCTTCGTTTGTTAGACCACCTCAAACTAACTGTTCCAAAATCATCTACTGAGCACCGATGAGAGGAACATAGGTTATACCCATCATCCCTGAATCATCAACATTCAAAGACTCCACGTCTCAAAAAAACGCAGGAATGTTTAATCGCAAATGTAGAGATGTTTTGTAGAAACGGACTCGGTAGCGATGGGGAGATGAATCCGTCAGTACTCGAAACACCCTCTGCATACGTGAGTGACAATGAATAGAGTGAATGGAGGGGTGAGGTAAAACTATACAGCCCTCTCTACACGTCTACCAATAAGGACGGTGGCTCAGACGGCATAGCGATGTTGTAAATGAATGCCAACCACTGAAGTACTTTGTAAATTAATTGCAGAACTACATCAAATAAAATTCTGTCGCTGTGGCTTATGTTAGCGGATATATATTAACTTGTGCTGGGTAAATCATAAAAGTTAGTCGAATTGATTGTGAATATTGACGGTTTCATTCGAAATTGTTCTTTATATCCGTCAAGCGAAGGTGTATTGTCGCCATCATTGTCATCAATTTTTCTTATTTATTAAATTTTTCTTATAATTACAACACGCTTAGAACTAAAATATTTACGAAAAAAAACTTAAATATAAACTTCAACCAAATTACATACTTACTTTCTATCAAAACACACACCTACATACACATACAAACACATACTTATTGTGCACAGTATTGGATGCAGTACTGCATTCAATTTAAAGCGATTTAAGCATATGTTTTCTATCGGTCTGGTTTTTCTTCCCACAAAAGCATAAACAGCTTACCTGACACCCGCACTCATAATGGCTGCCGTGTCGATCAACACCTTGTCTTCTCAAACTCCGGCCTTAAATAGAAGGCACATAACATGATCTAATTAAACATACAGGCAAGGTAATTTGTAAATGAGCGAATTCATTGCCAGTCCAGTAGCCTGCAGCTGTATCGTACAACCACTTTTATTTCACTAATAGAATACTCCAGTTCGCTTTCTATGTACGTAGTCGATTATTTTAACTCAACATTAGTCCGAAGAATTCAGCAGACATTGCCTTGTCGTGGTTAAAACTTAAAACTTTTATTAATTTATTTTCTAATTTCGCATATTTTTCCTTTATTCCAGCAATCCTTTATATATCTATATATATAATACACCTCTGCCTACCTCTTCGGGGATAACAGGCGTGAAGGTACTTTTCTTTTTTCTTTGAAATTTCTTAAAACTAAATGCCTATAGATAAGTAAAAGTTCACTTACGTATTAAAATTTATTACGTATTATAAAAATATTATGTGTGTGTGTAAAGTAAAATAATATATGTAATGTTTATGAAGGGGCCCATTGGGGGGAGGGGGGAGGAGAGCAACTCATCGGGGTAGCAATTATGCGGACGTGCATGGACGTCAGTAGACGTAAAGAGTAGAGAGATTGTTCGTTTGCCCTTCTATGCTATAAAAAAGGGATACCTCTACCCCGGAGTCCGCACGTCGTTGACCTCTATTGTAGCAGACGTCGGAAGGGGAGGCAGCGTCTTTGTGTTATGTACGTGCTCCTCGTGCTTAGAGATGACGTGTTTAAAGTTAAATTGTACGTAACCGTTACGGAACTGTCGTGTTACAGAACAACAAACCGGACTTCCTGCGTTATGACCACCGGATATTTTATATACTTATATTACGGTCTATAAACAACACGGACAGGCTTTTGTACGATTCAAAAATTATTTTGACTCAATACTAGAAATTACACATTTATTTGTAAAACGTAAAACCACCCAAGTACGTAGTTTAATAATTTTCCATTTTTTAACCCCTTGAACGTTTGCTACATAAAAAAATGTTGCGTGATGTACCAACACCTACAGATGCTTTACTATCGGCTAGTTGCAAAGTTACGCTTACTCACATGCCTATGGAGTTATGTGAGATGCCGCCGGGTTCCTTTCTAAGATTGAAGACGCGAGTGGCGTCCGTCAGTAAATACCGCTGTCGCGGGATCCGTACGCAGCGCACCGGTACTGGGCCCACGGCGAAGTCACTGGTCACATACACAACACTGTATCTCGCTTTGTATTGGAATAAAGTTATTAGCATGTAAACACGAACGTGGGTACGCGTGAGCGTGCTGACGTGAGGCGCGGTACTGACGAGCGACGTGAGGGCGACCGGTATCAGATTTCTCCCCGTAAACATCGAAAGCGAGCCTCCAAACCTTTCTTTGAGTCGTGGCGAAACGTACCGAGAGGCAGCCGACAGGCTCCTACTTTATGTCGTACTCGACTTGCGCGTGAGTCGAACTCGATTATGAAAACTCTTTCGTTTTAGCATCGGCGGTTTTAATGATTTTTAATAATAAATACACTTTGTTGCACTATGTTTTAAAATGTATTTTATGAGATATGGTATACTAAAATTTACAAACTTATATTTAAAGTTCATTATTATATCATTTATAAATGTGAATATATTTCAGAATTTGGACAGATATTTTACTTGTCCTAACAACGGCGCTGCCTCATTGAAATTAAGCATATTTTCGTAAGTACGTAATACGTAAATTAAGCATATTTCACACATTCATCAGCTTGCACCCTCTGGGTGTGTGAAGAGGACATTACCAAAAACGAAGTCGGGTGAGGCGAATGAAAGTTGATAGGGCGATATGAGTTAGTGAATTTAGAAAGAGAGAGATGCGTTTGTTATAAATATTACTGAACGGGTTAGAGAGAGAGAGAGAGAGATTTCTCTCATAGCTACTTAAGTTTCGTGTAACTAAAGAAGTTTTAGTCTTGTCATCACTCACGTTTTTTTCAGATAGATTTTTTTTGTAAATAATATAATATTATATGTTTATTTTTATCTCATTATTATTTTTTATTTAATCACTTTTTTATTCTAATATGTCAAATTTCCCTTTAACTTTTATTCAGCATTGGGAAATCGAGACAAGCAATCATGGAATATACTTTTTTAGACAACATAACCAACCAAACCAAACCAAAGATAAAGTTCATCCCCAAGACACAAAATGCTAAAATTAAGAGTCAATTTTTCAATAGGATAAAGGCTATAACGAACAAGGGAATACCTTGCCGTTGCCTGATAGACTTTGGTTTTGTCTCGTCGTGGCGCGCAATTATTCTCTAAAAACTAGATGGTGAATAAATTATTTTATAATTTATTTTCAATACCTACGAATTTTTTACCGGTTCTTTCTCAGTCAGGATTAAGTTTTCTCAATAAAAATATTACTGTCGAGTTCGAGTTTGCTTAGTTATTCCCACTTTTTAACATATTTACAGAATTAAAATAATATAATATTCATAACGGTAGGCATAATAATCAAGTCGTTCATAGCCTAATTCAAAAAAAATAATCTCGATTTTATATACACAGAATGGCACTCATGGTAGGGGTAAAGAAGCTTTCTTTTTGAATCTTCAAACGTCCGATGACGTCCATCGGCCAGGATGTATATAAATCGGTCAAGGTGTATGCAAATACCTGTACCAACCTCAAAACCCAATGAATCAACGACCTTCAGCTTGCGACATAGGAATCCTGATTCAAATGTGTTATCAATATTTACTACGCCTTTGTAATTGTATTCGTATTATAGCTTACCTGTCTGGTGCCACCAAGAATTTTTCCAATAGGTCACAAATGCGGCCTGTGTTGTATTACTTAGTGTAGAATTTTCTTATGTTGGGGTTTATTAAAGAGGCTTATGTTTTATAATCGGCAGATAGTATATCATTCATTAAAGGCGCGGATTACGATGTCTTTATGTTAAATATGTCGTGGATAACTATGAACACATTGCGCGCAGCCAAAAAGGTCCGTGGCCAAGGATGATGATGATACACATGCAAGTCGATGATATGCAGCGGCAACTGCATTCGATGAAGCTGGGTTGGGTTACTCTTCGCTTCTACAGCATAAGTTCAGATTAGAAAAAAAGCAGCGGTAAGCGAGCCGAGTGTTAAGAAACTCATCAATGAAGAATCCACATACATCACACGGCCTACAAACACTGCGGACAGGTATCTATTTTTTTGCTCCGGTTTGCTTCTTCCCATCTGCGGGAAAGGAGGGGGGGGGGGTCTGTCCCCCTATCGTCTACCTATAACCAGAAGACAAAAAAGTCTTCCGTAATCAGTCGAACTGTTAGGGCTGGACAAGTTCCGCCAATCAGTAGTAGGTCCCTCCGAAAAAAAAAATCTACTTTTTAGACTCGAGAACGACGATTGGGATTTTTTCGCTTACCAGTAAACGCGTGGCAGACTTTAGCACAATAATAGTAGTAATTGACTTTATGACAGATACCACAGCTGAACTGAATAACCCGAGAATAACATATTGATCCTAGGTTCTTTCTGTGTAACTTACTTGTGCGTTTATAGATGGATCATTTATTTATCTGAGAGCCGCTGAGTTTGCTGCACTGGTTCTTATCAGAATTCATTTCATTTTATTTCAGGTCTGCTCAAGTTGTTTATGCATACAGGAAGACCTAAATCCTAAGCGCCATAGAGATCTTATTTCTTTCTGATATCTGTGGTAAGCGCCGTCAAGAAACATCTGCATTATTCGTTTCGATGTTTACTTTTAGCGCTAGCAGTACATAGGTCGGCATGTTGAAAGAATTCTATTCATTAAAATTTAAATCTTCTCTGCAGTTATAATGACCCCCTATGAGTTATCTTATTTCAAATCACGCCATCTAGTCAAACTTTATAAAGATAACGTTAATGTGACAACTTTGAAATAATACCGAAAATTCTGAGAGATGGCAGCACATCCTCGTTTACGAACAAGTTTATAGGTATGTACAAAACTTTGTTATTATGTAATATTAGATTATATAAATTTTAGCTTAATGTAAGTCTAGATTTAATTTTACAACTTCTATTGCATAGAGTTGCTTGCTTAAAATTTTAAATGATGAGTACGCCAGTTATTGGCACACGCATGAGAACTCGACAACATGAATGATTAAATAAATCTAAGATGGGTGGATTCCACCCTACTGGTATTTAGGCCGGGGCGTGGCTATCGGAGCAACAGAAATGGTTGAGAACATACCAACAGTTCTTACCGATACCAAAAAGACGTAACATTCAGCAGTAATGTCCGTCCATCATGCTGCAGCATCGACACTAGTCGGCTCGCCAGACGTGTAGAAGTGTATTCTGAGCTAACATAACTTATGGGCCCATACCGACTGCACAGATCTCGAAGAATATTTTTACAGATAACTTCAATATTTGGCCTTAAGAGTTACATAACTCCCACTTGATCTAAATTTAGGTATTTTTTTAGAATACGTGTGTTTAAAGGTTGTCGCATTGTTATTCCATATTAATAGTAGTTTTCTTACTTACTACTATTGATGAATTATTTAGACTCGCTTAGTCTTTTTACATTTTACCTACGCTACACTACAAAAAAAAGTAAGGGATACATTGCCACATTCTCCTCTTAAGAGTACCCAACATTTTCGCATCGCCATATGAAACAGAATTCGATAATCACGAACGGGGATCTACGTAGAATAGCTCTGTAAATTCTAAGAGAAATTGATGAGGCCACTATTTAAGTTACAACTTCCATTGTACGCTTCATTGTTATCCAGAGCAGATTCTTATTTAAATCGTAGGAGATCGATCAGCTGCAATCAGTTCACATCGCTAGCAAGTAAACACTATCGACTGGTGGCCCTGCTACTTAAACATAAAATAACTACATGATATTTTGTTAAAGCGTATGTGTGCGTACGTGGTGAAGGGTACGTGAGTGTGCGTATGTGTGCATAGCCATCTTGCCTTTGTTGGTAAATGCGAGAAAGCTGGTGATATAAAAAGTATTTCATTATTCCAATGAAAATATAATAAAATAGAAAAAATAAGTATCTTTTTGTTTACATAGGACACATCAAGATGATCTCTAAAAATATAAAATGAATGTTATAATTACATTAAAAAAGGGACCAACAATCGCTTCCAAATCTAACACCTAAACAAAACTACATGTAATGAGGATAAAATAAAATAGAAAAAATAAATATAACTTTATTGAGACTCCATTAATTTATAGATAAGGCGTAATATGGAGAAACATCACAGACTTAAATTAACAAACAATTTACGGATCCTCATATCAAGTTGAAAGCTTCAAGAAACAAACAAATTCATCTCGTCAATAAATGATGTGCTGTCCATGTTGTAATAGTCTATCTTCGGGAAAAACATAATTTATAACTGAGAAGTCATCGAGTTTAAATACAGTCTGAAACAAAAACATATATGGTCAATTTTTTTATATGGATAGTCAATTGGCGTGTCATAATTAGACTAACTTCTTTTATTATAATGAGTAAGGAGGACAGAACATAGGTATGAAGAAAGAATAACTTCAACATCAATAAAAGGTTCATTTTGTTGTCAATTACTCAGGAAATATAACTACATGTTGCACAAAATCCTATGAATAGTTTCAGCAATTCCGATAATACTCTATCATACACGTGTCGAATTGAAAACCTTCTTTCTTGCAATCGTTTAAAAATCTGATTCTGACTAAAAAGCTGGGTCATGCACACCCGACATAATAACAAAATTGGCCTCTAAGAATCATAATTTAAACTATGACTTACATTTTAAAAACAGCTAACAAATAAGATATACCTTTATGGATTTTTCCTAAGTTCGCCGTTGTTAGCTTCGTGTGGAAAAAAATAACTTTTCTTTTTCTTTACATAAGTGGCATCAAGGTGATCTCTAAAAATATAAAACAAATGTTATAATTTAAAAAAAAAGAACCAACAATCGCTTCTAAATCTAACATCTAAATAAAACTGTGTAAGCAATAGTCCTGCATAGCATACATCTATAAATTTACTCTACAATTACTTTTTACACTAATAAACAACATCAATAATGCCTTGCAGAACTATGCACTTACTTATATTTACAAAGAATCCCGTCTTTTAAAAATATGCCAAATTCTGGATAGATTTTTGTAAAAACTGTACTTGTTATTTCGCCTTAAAAAGAACAAAGATTAGATAATATGTGATTGTTGTATATCTGTAAGAGCATAGTCCGCACATTTAATTTGTTAGACTTAACCTCTCGCATTAAACTTTTGAACACGGCCGATATGACATTATACTTGGCTACGTCCATTCCATATTGAAATATACTACTGGCACAGTACGTGGACATAGGGGCGACACATGTGTTATATAGTAACAGGGCCAACATCCATTTGTGCGTCTTCTCAGGGTTCCTGTTACTACTGACCGTCGGTTGTAACATACGAGGTGATTGGCTTGTATTTATTTTAGGTAATCTGTCTTTTTCTTCAACATTTTTTCTAGGTGTGGTCTCTTTTAGTTCCTGTGATGTTTCAAACCTAAACATTTACATGTAAAAATTTTCGTCTTATTATTTAAAGCAATTTTTTTTTAAAGAAATAACTTTACCTTTTGTCAAAGTAGGACGGTGGGGTTGTATCTAATTCTGTACTAGATGACACAGATGGCTGGAACAAAAAAAGATTATGATGTAAGTAACATTAAGCTTTCTAGGTATAATAATAATTGATATTAAAGTTTTCACACAATTCCTTACAAGCACATACTTATACAGTTTTGTTGTTTATACTGCCTAGAGCAGTGAATGCCTCCTCCGTGCTTCTCCCTCGTCCGGTCTGCAGTCAGCCTGTTCCAAGTTCTAGTGATCTTCAGCAGGTCACCACTCCATTGTTTATTTAGTCTACCTTATTTGCGTTTGTTGTCCATGGGGTACCAGTTAACCACTATTTTTGATCATCTTTCATCTGTGGTTCTTTGCCCATCTCCATTTCATTTGCAGCACCTGACGTATTACGTCTCTAACTCTTGTATGCAGTCTTATTTTAGAGTGATTTATTTTGTTCTTCAGTTTGAGTGCCACAAAACTTTGTGCTCTCCATGCCTCTATGGCAGTTTTTTTTTTTGTAGACATTTAGTTGTCAAGGACCAGGTCTGGCAAGCATGTATGACGCAAGGCAATAAGCATCGAAAATCCAAGTCTAAAATATTCATATATTGAATATTTTAGACTTGGATTTTCGATGAGTGTTGATGTTGCCTTTAAATGTCTGTCTTATGCTTCAGTACTTCTTCCAAGTTTACTTGCATTGTTTGTCATCACTTTCGTTTTGTCTCTGTTTATTTCTAGTTCAATTAATTATATTGCTTTGAGAGTTTAGTGAATCATGTTCTGCAATTAACATGGTATAATTTTTTTTGGGCTTTATGATAGTATCACTGTATCATAAGCAAATCTTAAATGTAACAAGTAGATGCTGTGAATATTTAGTCCAACCTGTTCCCAGTCTAGATTTCTGAGGATGTTTTCTAGTATCACTATAAATAATTTGGGGGATAGTGGGTCACCCTGAATAATGCCACGCTCCACTCCGAAGATTGATCCTGGCGCTTATTCTAGCACCACTATTTTATACATTTCTTTGATGATGTCAATGCATGTGGTGCACACCTTTGGTCCGCTAGGGCTTTCCATATTGATTCATGTGAAATTGATTCAAAGGCCTTCGAGTAGTCTACAAAACCGAGGTACAGCGTTTTCCCAGATTCATTATATTTCTCATTTGTGTTCTTCTGTGTGTGGATGTGATCTTCAGTAGATAGACCTTATGGAGCCAGCTTATTCCACTGGTTGATTTTCATCCACTGCTCTTGTGATAGGTGACACGAGGAAAACAGTTTGTAGAGCAAAGAATGATGAGTCTGTTGTTTGAAATTACATCTGCACCACCTTTCTTGTATAGTAGCGTTCTTTCGGCTAGGGTCTGTTGTTCAGATATTTTTTGATGGTATTTTGTTAACAGTTTTACTACATCACCTGCACTAGTGAGAAGCATGTCACTTGTAATCCTTTTTTCAGTCTTCAACCTCTAAGTGATGCATTCCACTTCACTTTCTGTGAAAAGTGGAGCGCTCTCCATGTTATATGTTGTCATTGTAACAGAAGGAGTTCGAGTGTGTCGTATTCAATTTTTAAGTAATTGTTTATAAAATGTGGTAACTACTTCTAAAAGTTCTTTAAGGTTCCCAATCTTGACGAACAGTGACCCGTCACTGTTTGCTCTGAGGTGGATTTTAGCTGGGTCATCGTTTGTTTAGTGGTATTTATTTTTCTGTATGCCTTTTTGACGCCCCCTGTTTTTTCTAAGTGATAGCTGGGTGTGGATAGTCTGTTATTTTCCATACTGGTCAAAATTGTTTTTTATTGTTCTGTAGCTTCGTTTTGTTTTCCTCGTTTTTCACTTGTTGGCGTGCACATAGAATTTCAGTTACGTCCTTGGTCATAACAGCAATTATTTCCGCGTTGTTGTAGCTATTCTTTAAGTTTCTTTCCTCATTATTATATAATTCCTGAATTGGTTTGTTGAAGTTAAGATTAGGTAGGGTTCCCCACCATGGTTCAAGCCCTGTCGTGGCGGTGGGGCTTAGTAGCCTGGGGTGAACCCAGGCGAAGCCAATTGAACCGAGAGGGATCTTTGCACCCCTCTTACAAGAAGAGGGGGCTTAAAGATCGGGAGGAGTAATCCTCTTTTATAAGGTCCCCTCTTCCTATGAAGAGGGGACCTAAGAGCAACAGGAGGTGGCGCTTTTGCGCACGGGGCAAGGGGCGAGGATGGGAACCTCACCCCATTGCACTGTCCCAAAGTCGGTGGAGTTGTCCTGTAGTGCTGTGCAACCCCATCAGTGGAGGTGGAGTTGGTCCCTTAGGGTGCTGACTAGCCGTCGAGGTGCCCTGATGATTTTAGTTTCGGGGCACCTCACCAAGGGCGGCACTGTTGGCACTCGCGGTGGTTTTTGCGGGTATTCGGCACTATCATGTGCCGCGAGTCCCACACACCACTGGACCCCACCCAAGCCGGTGACGGCGCATAAATGCGCCTCCCCGCGTCAAAAAAAAGGTAGGGTTAGTCAAGAAGCAGACCTTCACGACTTTAGTGTTCAGTTTTATGTTTTGGTTGTAGCTGTAGCATTTTCTAGTTAGTTTTTGTGGCTGAATATTAAGTACTGCTCTAACCATGCGATGGCTGCTGGAGAATGAGAGGCTGGTCTGTCTGTACACTTACATCCTCCACAGTTCTGGGTGTGTTGATTGTATGTGAAATTGTTGATTTCATTTTTTGTGGTTTGATCAAAGGGATCCCTTTTCTTACAGGTCTTTTAATTTTTTTTCTTTAAAGGTCCTTTAATCTTTTCTTTAAAGGAATTTCCTTCATTAAAGGTCGTTTAAATTTTGTATTCATTATTGACAGATTGTATTGTTGGCAAAAATTGATGAACAGTTTTCCCTTCTTTTATTTCTGTTGCCAAACAGTACTTCCCAAGTACAGCGCTATATTCTTCTGTAGACTCTCCAACATTAGCATTTATATTCACCAAGAATATTGTTTTTACTGCTTTTATCAATAGATTTATGAAGAGATTCATAAGATCTTTTTCTGGTGCTTCTTCGGCATAACTGAAGATAAAGCTACACCATCCAGACTACTCCCTTATTCAAGTATAAGGGAGTAGTCTGGATGGTGTAGCTTTATCTTCAGTTATCTTTTCCTCTTTTCTGACAATAAGTCATATACCTGTTTCGCCTTTTCTTTCACCTTAGAAGTGAGAGTTGTATTCCTGTCCCTTTTTAAATGACACATCCAAACGCTTCTAACTTCAGCTATTCCTATAATGTCCCACTTTATATTTGAAAGTGCATATTGAAACTAGTATTTTTGCTTCCGATGATAAAGAGTGTGCATTGTAGAGCACTGTACGACAAAAAAACTACCCAGGCCAGTAGCGCACCTCTGGGAATGTGGCGAGGAAACCACCCAATTACTTAGTTATGTTCTAAAATGTACTGCGAGCAATGTAAAATTAGGTTAGTCCATTACGGCAATGACACACTGGTGGTAAAAGTAAAGACAGTGTTAGCAGAGCATTTCGAAACATTGCTCTTTTGATCGGTGTCGTAGAAGCAAGATACGCGTTACCGCGTGCAGGCGTCTGGGAGGAGGAGGCGGCACTTACATGGTTCTCCTTGTCGTCGGTGTCGGAGGAGGCGCGGCGATTGCGACACAACCCGCTGGTGCAGCGGCAGCCGGCGCCGCAGCCGCGCTCCGCCTTCACGCAGCCGCACATCTTGGTGGAGCAGGAGCCGCGGCAGGTGCAGTGCGTGGCGCCGTCACTACCGCGCTTGGGCGCGCGCGCGCTCGTGTCCACCACGTTCTCCGCAGTGAAGTTCATCGTCAGACGAGACCTCTGCGCCTGAAAATCAACAACCGACCAATAACAGCTGCTCCTGGAATACTATACAAAGTTGTTGTTTATCTAAATGTTCATACAGTTTAATTTTCACAATGGGGGAGTGTCTTTTCATTTTCACACTGGTCAAGGTAGAATGTGTACCACCCCTCCATATTTGAGTGTGGTATTACAACTGTCATGTGTATTTGGATTTACACAGTGGTGAAGGAAACCTTGTAAGAGGTAGTGGCATTGCTGCATTGTTACCGAACCAGGCCGCACAATCTCTCGCTTGCACGATATCGCCTTAAAAGTGTTTGCTTTGCAATTTTGCAGTTTGTGACTTACTATTGAAGGAGACATTGTTCAATACACAATTTTTCTCTGCTATCGGCATAGTTGCTTCCATGGGGAGACAAGATTTTTGTATTATTAATAATAATAATAATAATAATATCTGTGGACTTATGACACACATTAGCTAGTCCTGTGGGAAGAAGTGTAAGGACCTGCGTTACATATACTACTAGACAACGGAAATACATTTAAAATTTCTATAAATTTGAGAAAGTTTACATATTTAAGATTTTTATTATAGAGGCACATATAATACATATATAAACAGTAGGTCATGGATTCCGCGGTATTTGAACCCGTGACCTCTGCGGTAACACGCGGCCTAAATAAAAAAAAAAGCACAAATGTGATTTATGGGCCAATAGACAGGGTATGCCATAATTCACTTGCGCTGACCTAATGTATTACACTAACACTGCTACCAACCTGTATCCTCTTGAACAATGGCGTCGCTCTCCAGTCAGGATCTTTATCTCTGTCCTCAAACTCATCGTCGTCCTCATCAGTTGCTTCTATGTATTCAATCTTTTTCACGGCTTCAACTCCATTTTCTTTCTTTGCTCGCTTCTTTGCCTTTTTACTAGCATTTCTCAATTCTTCTAGTTCATCTGCAAGTTTTTTCTATAAAACAAATATCATATCATGCAATTAATATAATATTCTATAATTAATATCATTATCATCATCATCATTATCAGCCCTTATCGGTTCACTGCTGGACCGAGTCCTCTTTCAATGAACTCCAGGATGA
Source organism: Eumaeus atala (assembly GCA_017140195.1). NCBI lineage: Eukaryota > Metazoa > Arthropoda > Insecta > Lepidoptera > Lycaenidae > Eumaeus > Eumaeus atala. The sequence continues at coordinate 736,358 of JAFELO010000199.1, forward strand.
CCAATCTCCTGCTAACTCGCATCCCCAATAATAATAATTTATTATGGATACTTTTTAAATTTAAGAAAGTAAAAAATATTTAAGATTTTTAGTATACCAATACATATAATACATATATAAACATCCATGACCTAGGCGGGATTCGAACCCGCGACCTTTGGCGTAACACGCGGACTAACCGCTATGTTACTAACTGAGCCAGCCGGTCGTCATAATAACAAGTCATATAATAATAGTAATATTCCATAATTAATATATATACACATGAATTGGCCTTACTCGCAGCTGCAGACGTGAATGTCTAGACTAGCTTCGCAATTAATAGTTTTTCTTTCAATTTCTAGCCCAAGAAACAAAAGTTAAGAGAACTTAACAACTACAATAAGTATCTTATTTATTTATTATAGGTGGAAAGAGTGCTAACTAAGTACCGATATCCAGAAAGAATATTGACTGGATCGCCATCACTTCACAGCGGTAACTATATAAGAAGAGCTATGATAAACTTACATTCTCCTGCTCCACCTGCTCGAGGCGGTCCTGCTGGCACTGTATGACGGTGTGTAGCTGCTTGCACGCCTCGCTGCGGTCGCCCCGCCCCACAACGCCGCGCTGCAGCGCCACCAGCACGCTCAACTGGAAGATATCACGCAGTTTATGCAGGAATAACTTTCGTCCGCGCGAAAACAGATATGAATGTGGTGAGTGCACATTTTTTAGTACATTTATTAGGTCACTTTTCAGGTGATCTACTAATAAATATTTCTGTTATCATCTGCTTTCAGACATACTTCCCAGCCAGTACATCTGCATCGGAAAATGTGTGCCATCCTCATGTAAAGCCGATTTTTTACCGTTTTTTTTGCCGTTTACGACGATTTTCATTGCGTTTTTGTTCTAATCTATCTCATTACTTCCAGAAATGGTAAGCAGTGGGCATTCAAAAACAAAAAAACCTCTAAAAGCATTTACCTTCTGCTCATTTTGTATTTTCATGGCCGACAGACGTTGCTCAAATTCATTTTTACTACTTTCAAACTCCACCATCAGCCTGTCATACGCCTCCTTGATCTCCTCAAACCTTGCTTGGTAGCCCTTTTCACTTTGGTTCTGTAATTCCCTCTTCGCATCCACAAGAAATTCGAATAAGCATTTGAGCGCAACTTTAGCCTCTAGCATTGACTGAATATTGTCCCATTGTGTTCGCGCTTTGTTTTCTGCAAAAAAATATATGCTAAACGATTTTTTTTGCGAATTGTTGTTTTCGTTAAAAGAAGTTTTAATACGCAGGTATATTCAGTGACAGACCATACAAAAAGTTCTATTAGGATTTCTCAAATTCTAACAAATGTCCGTAGTTAGGAAGTTGGCAGTATTTCATCGGTCCTGCGCCTGATTTATCTATGGTCGTATCCGATATCCCTCCCATCGGAATACGGCGTGCGCTTGTCTGCGCAAATACTTGGGTATATATTGTGTATATGTCCTGCGCACAAGGCTCTTCTCAATAGAAATGGCCGATGTAGCCGATATTCGTCTAGTACATCATATAAATTACCTTCTAAAGCTAAACCGCCAAATGAATCCGCGAACTCTACAAAATACACTCAGTCTCCCTTCGTAGTATAATTAGAAATTTTACAGTGTTGTAGTCTTACCTTGGTCAGCAGTCAATATCTTCTGTTGCAAGTCAGATATCTGCGCCTTCCGAAGTGCTAGGTCATCTTCCAGTTCAGCGATCTTCTTTTGGTTGGTGTCATTGTCGGTACTGTTTCGAAGGCTCTCTATTTGTTCCGTAATCCAAGCCCTTGAGAAAGTGACATAATAGGTGTTTACAAAAACCAATATCTCAGAAGTGATTCTTAAATTGTTTAAAGACATTGTTGCTCAAATTGAAATTATTCATTTCCTCTATCTTGGACAGCTTAAGATGTATGCGATTATAACAACACTTTATATGTCGCAGGCGGATTGATAAATCGTTATATATATGTTATATATGTCTCAGGCGGATTGACTAAATCGCCGTATTTCATTACAGCTAGACATTTAAAAAAAAAACGGTTGTTTCGTTTTGTGGCAGGCCAACGATTAGCCGGATTGAACACGGCTTGTGAAGTTTCACTAGAAAATTTTCGGTGTTATACGTTATTCAAAAAGTCTAGCCTTATTGAATTCAAGTGGATCATTATCCGCCTCCTGGACACACTTTAGTTTCGAATTTTAACACTCGCGGCATTGTTTGACATGACAACACTGGCGTCGATTATCGAATACAGAGAAATAAAAACTATGCCTAGATAGGTTCGTGGTCAGTTGTTTTTATTTGCACACAAAACGCCTAATTTATAACATACTTGTATCGATCATCTGCCTAAAATCAAAATATTTAATGAGGCTTAACCTCAGCCGCCATATTGAAGAACGTCTCGCAACCCGGCTAAATCGTTGGCCTGTCTCTCCCTTTTAGCCCCAAAAATTACTGGGTACGTCTAAAATCAACCCGGGCTCTTCCCTTCCCATCTGTAGGAAAAGAGGGGGAGGGGGTCTGTCCTCCTTTCGTCTCCTTAAACTAGCAGACACATGAGTCTTCACTAGTCCGGTGAACTGTAGAGGCAAAAACAATAGCATCGCCAACAATGGTTGGTCCCTCCGAAAAAAAAAACATATATACAAATCAAATTTTTGGTCCTCATAATAAATCATAATTCAGTAACAACTTAGTCCATTCCAACAACAAGTCTGTTTGAGGTTGCATTATATCTTCGAATATTTTCTGTAAGCTCTTGACAAAACATTTAACTTTTTTCACCTCTGTAACTTTACCTGTACTCCATGAGTTCTTCTAGAGACTTCTCAGCTTCCACAATACTAAGATGAACTTCGAGTTCCTGTTCAACGTACTGCTGTATAGCACCCGCCTTAACACTGCCCTTGGCGTTCCGTTTCATTGCCGTCTGTTTCTGTCTATCCAAAGCTTCCTATCAACAAAGAAAGAAAAAAATAAATATTGATTATTTTTAGGTGATACCGATAACACAATTAAATAGAACACTTATTAAAGAATACGACGTGTTTGAATTAGAAGAGTAGGTAGTGAATGACGTCAAAGTAAAATAAATATATATGTGACACATGGTATTGTATGAGGATGACCTTGTGGTATAACCATGAGTGTTGGAAACCTGGCTCTGAACGTACTTTTGTATAATAAAACTGTATAACTCCATTTAGTATCTAAGAAATACTTGCGTTAAAATTCCACTGATAATGTTACAACGAGTAAGATGGCATTTGACCACTAAATACTCAGCAACCTTATGCAATTACTAGAGACTACTCAAGAGAAACACCTCTTACAACAATGTTATTAGACGATTTGACTGCCAGGAACTAAGAGAAGCTTATATGAGCATGTACTAACCTTGAGCCTCTTATTGACAGCGACGGCCTCCTCCATCTTACGCTTGAGCACGGTCTGCTGCTTGGCGTGCAGCGACTCCATCTTGGCCATGGCAGTGGCGCGCTTACGGTCTTCGTTGCGCAGGCGCAGTAGAGCGCGCTCGTTGTCCGCCTTCCACTTGCGGAACTTCTCGCTCTCTTCGCGCATTTGTCTTATTATCTTGACCTAGATTGCCGTACATTGTTATCAATTAAATCTATACATATAAATGAAATTGAATTGTCTGGCTGTTGTTTTCTCGGCTGAAGAGTGAGAGGAAAAGTTATTTTAATCCAACAAGATTCTTTCAAAGTGTGTTATTTTTACAATAACCTTTAAATTTGTCAGCCGTACATTGTACGTAGTAATCGTTGGACTTGGCGAGCCGATTTTGATGGAAATTTCACGGAAAATGTATATAGTAAGAGATAGGATCCGAAATTTACTTCTAAAATACTCAGGGCCACAAAACAAACAAAATCAATTTACAGAAGTGGAAAAGGGGCTCAACTAATCTACACACATTATAAAACAAATTCCCCGAAACTGCCTGTCCTTGTATAATTTTTTCAAAATGTACTAACCAGATTTTCATGCGGTTTTCACCAATGGATTCACGGGGAGGTCCTTTGTATACATTTTTAAGGTAAGAATCCAGCCCCAGTTATTCACGGGCGAAACCGGAAGGATCGCTACTTAGCATAATATTAATAACAAACCTTTGTAGCTTTCATAGCTTGTAGTTCTGCATTCAAAGAAGCTATCTTCTGTTCATTCTTCTCCTTAGTCTTAATTATTGAAGCTTGTTGCTGACACTTCTTTTTCAATTCAGTTATTTCTGCTTCTAAAGTGGAGACCTTCTTTTTTCTCTCTTCGTGAGATGGGTCTTTGGTCTGTAAATTTATTGTTTTTTATAAACATAGTTTGTATATTATATTATAAAGTAAATAACATATAAGAATTTACATAGTTTTATAACGAAACCCAAAAACTTCATTTAAGTCATCTTAACATTTTTGTTATTTCATAAAATTATCCCTGAACTATTTTTGTCTTGAATAAATTTAAGTCTGAAAGCCATCATTGCCCATAAACATATTATGGTTAGACTTCCTGCCCCCATTACCCTCCACTGTGTGGTATAAGCTTTTGCAAACTACACAACTCTCTCTATGCATGGCTATCTTCACACTGGTATTGTATAAGTGGGAAGTAGTGCCTGTTTAGCTGCATTGCAGCAATGAGACTACTTTACATATACAGACCTTTGTTTGTTTGAGTTGTTGCAATAGTTCATCCTTCTCTTTTTCAAGTTGCTCAATTTTCTCCTCATTCTCTCGCAAATTGTTATGGCTCTCAATCATTTCCTTATTATTAGCCAATATAGCTTGTACCACAGAGGCCTTAATAGCCATTGCACGATTAAGTTCTTGAAGTTCTTGATTAAGTGCAACCTGAAAAAAAATTATACAAGTGTAATATAACATTTTTTGTTTTTTATAGTATATTTTCATAACGCCCACAGGTATCTACGTAATTGTTATTTAGTTGTGTTGCCTAACAAACACAAACCTCTATAAACAGTAAGTCATATTGCATGGCACTACCTCTTATTGTTTATAGAGATGGACAGCCATTTTATGTATGTACTCCGAAATTTCGATATTGTTCATATTATCGACATAAAACACTTATGGCGTCCCATGTGAGCCATCCGACCACTAGTCACTTGAGCACAAGTCACAGCACACTAGTAAACATTACTGAAATCTAAACAATAATCCTCAATTCTTTACCTGTCCCATTGCTCTCTTCTCTTCTTCCAACACAGCCTGATCCTCATTCATCACAACATCTTCGTCAACTTTCTCACCATCATCTTCTTTAACAAATGACAACTTAATTTCATGATCTATCAACTCCTCATTAGTCTTCAAATTGACTGATTGTAAATCTTCTAATCTTGTTTTAATCTCTTTTAAGTAATCAACAACGGAAGTTTTTTGAGCATCGTCTTGCGAATTCTCTGTTGTATTTAGATTTTCGATAGTCTGGTTACATTGCTCTGTGAGCTCATTTAATTTTCGTTCTATTTTATCTTTTGCAGCCTCTGCTAATAGAGCTTTTTCACATAGATTAGTATTTTCGATAAGCATGTTACTGAGGTGCTCCGTAACTTGTTTATGTTTTTTCAAAAGCTCAGCATATTTGGCTTTCTCTTTCTCCAACTTTTCTTGTAGTTGTTCATTATTTTCTTCACATACAGTAGGTAATTTTCCAATTAATTGTAACCTTAATTCATTGACTAAGTTGTTTAACCTGGAATACAAAATAAAATAATAGGTAAGCTATAATAAGTCTACATAATGATTTGTTGATACTAATGATGGAAGAAAACGAAGATCGTCATCATTAACAGAGCTTTCCTGCTGACAAGGGTTAAGACTCTTGGGTAATGAAAAAGATCATCATCATTAACAGAGCTTTCCTGCTGACAAGGGTTAAGACTCTTGGGCAATAAAAAAGATCATCATCATTAACAGAGCTTTCCTGCTGACAAGGGTTAAGACTCTTAGGTATTAGAAAAGATCATCATCATTAACAGAGCTTTCCTGCTGACAAGGGTTAAGACTCTTGGGTAACGAAAAAGATCATCATCATTAACAGAGCTTTCCTGCTGACAAGGGTTAAGACTCTTAGGTATTAGAAAAGATCATCATCATTAACAGAGCTTTCCTGCTGACAAGGGTTAAGACTCTTAGGTATTAGAAAAGATCGTCATCATTAACAGAGCTTTCCTGCTGACAAGGGTTAAACTCTTAGGTATTAGAAAAGATTATCATCATTAACAGAGCTTTCCTGCTGACAAGGGTTAAGACTCTTGGGTAATGAAAAAGATCATCATCATTAACAGAGCTTTCCTGCTGACAAGGGTTAAGACTCTTAGGTATTAGAAAAGATCGTCATCATTAACAGAGCTTTCCTGCTGACAAGGGTTAAGACTCTTGGGTAGTGAAAAAGATCATCATCATTAACAGAGCTCTCCTGCTGACAAGGGTTAAGACTCTTGGGTAATGAAAAAGATCATCATCATTAACAGAGCTTTCCTGCTGACAAGGGTTAAGACTCTTGGGTAATGAAAAAGATCATCATCATTAACAGAGCTTTCCTGCTGACAAGGGTTAAGACTCTTAGGTATTAGAAAAGATCGTCATCATTAACAGAGCTTTCCAGCTGACAAGGGTTAAACTCTTAGGTATTAGAAAAGATCATCATCATTAACAGAGCTTTCCTGCTGACAAGGGTTAAGACTCTTGGGTAATGAAAAAGATCATCATCATTAACAGAGCTTTCCTGCTGACAAGGGTTAAGACTCTTAGGTATTAGAAAAGATAGTCATCATTAACAGAGCTTTCCTGCTGACAAGGGTTAAACTCTTAGGTATTAGAAAAGATCATCATCATTAACAGAGCTTTCCTGCTGACAAGGGTTAAGACTCTTGGGTAATGAAAAAGATCATCATCATTAACAGAGCTTTCCTGCTGACAAGGGTTAAGACTCTTAGGTATTGGAAAAGATCGTCATCATTAACAGAGCTTTCCTGCTGACAAGGGTTATACTCTTAGGTATTAGAAAAGATCATCATCATTAACAGAGCTTTCCTGCTGACAAGGGTTAAGACCCTTGGGTAATGAAAAAGATCATCATCATTAACAGAACTTTC
>JAFELO010000199.1:749493-787101 GCA_017140195.1 Eumaeus atala
AAAAGAAGAGAGGTCATTTTATCGTTCACATTCGCGACAATCATTGGTTACCCAAAAATACCAAGGTACCCACTCAGCGTCTCAAAACCCTCTTTATAAACGACGAGCATAATATCAATTGTACATTTTATAAAAAGAACTTAAAATCATGCGTGTATGGTTGCCCTTGCAAAGAAAAATATGTTTCAATTATCCATTCCTTTCAAATAGAATCAGCTTTGTTAAAAAAATTCAAAGTCATACACATAAGGTTAGCTTTCTAAAAATATATTCATTATTATAAAATTTTAATAAAAAGATATAGAAATAGGTTTTCGTAAAAAAATAATATTTCTCGTCATTAAACACTGGTAATATCTAGAAGACAGCTCTGCCTAAACAGATATCAATCTCTTAATTAATGCGTAAGAAGTATTTAACATACGTCTCGACACGGAATTTTAATATTGTAAAATATAGTTTTTCCTTCCTTGGGAAATATCACTTCTTAGTTATATAAAAATATACTTAAATACATACTTTTTATACTACGTCACTTTTTACTCTTTTTAAACTTTGGGGACAGTGCAGACGATCTGGTATTCTATTTTCTGCTGGATTAAATGCGGCGATGTTTACGGCAGTTCACAGATTTTTGCATAAATTAGAAAATGAAATTAATACATGTTTGTATTCTTAATTCGATGACCAAATTTTGATCAATATTTTAGATTTACGTACACCAGAAATGAAAAGTCCGCTTTGAAGAAATAAACATGTTCTTTGATTGGCAATATGCAATTCATTATAAGCCTTAAAAAATATCAAATGTCAAGTGACAACTACGTGATGTCAATTGTACAATTATAAAAAAACGAGCGAAAGTTCTTGTTTTTGATGTCAAATATCTAAAGTTTACTAATCAGTAAACATTGATAGAAAATCTGAAAAGAATATCGTACTGTGCTTTATTTAAGAAGTTAAAGGTTCTCTTTCAGAAGTTCCAAGTGTTAAAATTATGTTAAAATAATTTGATATGCGAATAGGCATACGGTAACTAGGCCTGCGTCATGCCGCCACAAACAAGAAGAGTTAAAACTTTGAAAGAAAATACGAGTATACCAGTCAAAAATAATGTGAAAGTGAATCGAAAGCCATTAGCTGATAAAACCAATTCTGCTTCCGACGACAATACTTCTAATTTGAGTAATATTAAAATTATCAAAAAAGATGTTCAAAAATCGCCTGAACATACTATAATTAGTAAAGATAGGTCACGTCGAACTAGACGACTCCCGACGAGATATGAATACAACACTGTGTTAAAAAATTTATCAAATTTTTCTTTATCACCTTGTAAAGCTGATTCTCAATCTACACCAAAAGTCATTCCTATAGAAAATAGTTCTCCTTCATTATCTCCTCATAAAACTCCTATAAGGATCTCAAGCAGCCCTTTGGGTGCTAAAAGATCCAAAAGACTTTGTCGTTTACCAAGTAAATTTGATGGTCAATCTGTTAGTCCCATAAACAATCCTTCTATTCAACCTTCTAATGCAAGTACACCGATTTTGAATAAAGTAAAAAAGCCTGTGAAGCAGAATGTACCTCAAAAAATCAAATTGCAATGCAAACATCTCAATAACAAAGCAACTAGAAATAACAAAAAAAATAGTGAAAAAGTCCTGACAAAAAGGTAAGTAAGTTGAAAACAGACACAAGTATTTATTGATTAGTAATCTAAATATTGTATTCATTATGTACATACAATTTTGGCTATTTTCATAGAACATCATATATATTTCTTGCATGTTAAAATAACCCTTAAAATATGAAATAAATGTATTGATTCCTTTATTGACATCAAAGTTACGATAATCTTAACACTATACAAAGTACTCTGCCATGATCATAAGCAGATAGAAGCTAATAGAATATGCTTTATTCTATTTTAAATAAAGATTGCTAGGGATCCACCCCAGCCTTGCCAGAGAATAAGAGGTGCCTAACAGTATATAAATATATTTGTTAAGTTACCTTAACAAATAACAACACAACAAAAACAATATGTCATCAAGCTATTTGCCTAATGGGTTAGGCAGAGTAAACGGAGCGCCACATGTCCTGATCCTTACATACCTGCCTTGCCTCCTCTACTTTCATAACTCTCTTCATACAAACACCCCGGTTGCAAAAAAAAAAACAACACAACAAAGTATGTACTTACCTTCCTAGGGAATTCCTCTATGCATGGGTGAACACCATGTGAAAATCAATTTAGTAGATTTTGAGAAAATCACTTAAGGCAGACAGCTTTTGGTTTGTTTTATAACAAGTGTAGATAATAAGAAAAGTAAAGTGTAATGTTTCTACATTATGTAAACTAGGAGTTACTGTTTCTTTTTCTTTCTTTTTTTTATGTTATAATATATATGTAACATTATTATTGTTTTTTATTTCTTATTAGTTGCATCAATATTACCTTGCATTGGTAAATAACATATGATTACTTTAACTTTGGATTAAAGACAACAAAGAAGTATGAACAATGATTATATAAGATATCTTTAAACTAAGAACAACAAAGCCATTGTTTCATTTAAGGCAATTTTTAAATATTTTATTTCATTAGCTGTATAGCTATTTTTATTTATTTTCAAATTCAAAAAATATTAAAAAGTTAATTTTCTTATCAAAAGTTTTTTTCTCTTTGCAGGTCACCCATAAAAACCATACCATCTGTGGTGAATGAGTCATTATTAAACAACAGTAAGCAATTAGACAAAAAAGATACTTTAAAGAAGGAAACTGAGAAAAAGTCAAAAACATGTATGAAAAAAGCTACATTTAGAACTGAAATAGCAGATAAAACTATCAATGACACTAGAAAGAATGTTTCTATTAGAATATTAAATGACAAAAAGAAATCTCTTAAACGTGTTTGTAACAAATTGGATGTTTATGAGTTTACTTTTGATCCCAATGAGGAACCTCCACCAAAAAAGAAAAAGAAGAAGAAGACTGTGAAAAATCCAAGCAAACCTAAAAGAGTTGTAAAGAGTAGCTATGAAAGGAATTTAGAGAAAGCTTTGGCTGCTTTAAAGAATACTGTATCATCTAAAAATAAAAACCAGTTACCAATTCCAGAAGAGAGAACAGAAAATGTGGATCCAATAATGAAAAATAATAGTAATTTATCTGCATTGAAGCCGCTAAATCCAAATGTTAGTGAGGTTTCAGAAAATAGATACAATTCTATTCGAGTTGAAGATATAGCGATGCAGTTCCAAGATGCCAATGATGATCATAACATTGACTACTCACCAATCAATTCTCCTCGTAATGTATTACCTTCACCTGAACATTCTCAAGTGACCACTGAACATTTAGCAGAGCCTGTCTTGTCATCAACAATACACACAAATGTTAACCGTGAAAGTTCACAAAGACCTGTTAACAAGAAAGACCCCCTCAATTTAAGAGGAGACTTAAGTTTTTTTGATGAACCAATTGCTTGCAGCAGTATGAATGTTTCAGCTAGACACCCTTCAGCTAGCCCCTGGAGAGTAGAGTTCAATAATTTACCCATCAAATGGCAAGTCAATTCATATGTCAAGTCAAATATGACTCCAGCTATTGAGAGATCTTTTGTCAATTACAATGACAAACAAAAGAAGCATGTTTATACAAATTTGGTCCCAGATGGAAATGAACCTCTCCCACAAATTGTTGATAATGCTCAGTCTACTCCTAATACTACTTTAAAACAGACAAGTATTATGGCATTTATTAAGGAAGTGGTGGAGAAAAATGCAAATAAAAAGAAGAAACATATGATCATGAAAAGCAATAGTTTGTTTGATAACAATACACACTCAGAGTCTATTAGTCCAAGAAAAAATGCCATCTTACCTGAAAACATTGTAGAGAGAACCAATACATCTGGTGAAGATGTGCAGTATGAAAAAGAAAATTTACACCATGATGATAAATCAGAAACTTCACCAGAATCAAATAATATTGAAAGTGTTATAGAAAAGGAAGGAAATAAAGATATCACCTACTTTGGATTCGATGATAGTGAAAATCAAGAAAATGTATCACCAGTGAAGAAAAAAAATAAAAAGCAAACATTCAAGACAAGAGCTCGTAGAGTACTTCAATCTGTTAACATAGATGATCCTAAAAATATGCTCATGCCTGCTGCTGCCATATCAAAACCTGTAAGGATTCAAAATCAAGTAAACAAACTATTTGTTGACTCTAAGACAGCTATAGAGACACCTCTGTTTCCTGAACAAAACAATAATGAGAATATTGAAAAAACCAATGTTAGTATTGAATTAACACAAACCAATTTTGAGAATGATGAGGATGATTGTAATTCTGTACACCTGTTCGAAGACATTGAACTAGTACATCATTTAAAGGTAAATATTTTATATTCTTGACTATTGAGTATCAGTGGGTTCCCTGGATACAGTCATTTCTAAATTCAATGTAATGTACTATAATTGCACATTAAATTATTCCTATTTAACTACATTATCAATACTGTTCAAACCAATCTTAATACGATAAAGCCAGAAAATTAGCTGACTATTCTCCTCTTTACTCGATATGTCGCTTTATCCAAAATTGTTAATAAGAGATTTGTTCATGTGGGAATATGTCGTTGACCCTACTTTGCAGTTGCTATTTTCGTTTACACAATTCTACAAGTAGCAACCCAATTATAAGTGTCATTACTAACAAAAGTGGATGAATTGGCGATAGCAGTGGGAGTAGCATTAGCTAGTTGAATTTGTTTGTACATTCCACTAGGCAATATATATGCCAAATGGTTTTGGAGCCCAACATAATTCCACTGCAATTTGCGATGACACACACTAGCTAGCTAACAGTTACATCGTTTTCAGCCAACAAGAAAAAGTTATGGGAAACAAAAAAAGGTTACATTTCAGCAAAGTACAGTAAATAATCAAGACAGTGATGTTGATAATCAAGGATTGAGTGATGTCGATGATTTAAATGATCTATCATTTAAGCTTCCATCTATGAAGGAAAAGAAAATTACTAAAAGGAAACCCAAAAAGCAACAGAGATCAAAGAAAGAGGTATATATTTTGATATGTTGTACTGTATGTTATAACATAATGAAAATAAAATAATTCTTTACCTAAGAGGTTCGTATGAAAATTTTAAGATATATATATATATATATATATATATATATGATATTTTTTTATCTCAAGTGATAAACTACTAGCCCTAGTTTTCTACACAATATTGGCATTGTGCTGGTAGTTTGTTTATCCCCTTACAGTGAAGTCTGTAGTGGAGGAGGAAAGCAGGTTGGTAGAAGTATTCAAGCAAGGGTTTTTTGATGAAGCATGAGAGAATCCGTGCCTTTTGACAACATTGCAGTACATCTTTTTGCAGAACTATGGGCTATACATAAATAAACCTTACCAAAAACGATTGCATATTTGCCTGCCTACCATAAACCTTTGCTGTGTCTGTGAGCCCCAAAGTCACAGTAGAATATCAATAGCACACATAACTAATATGATATTGTTTTGTTATTTCAGGAGAAAGAAGTAGAAGAGTGGGTGGCTGGATTCAATTCTATGTGTGAAGATATTGAAGAGTTTAATCTCGTTGTGGAATAATTTGCGTTTTCTGTACATAATATAAATATAAATCGTGTGAGTTTCAATATACTACACTAGCTATGGCTCATCAACTACAGTTTGTAGCTGATGAGCCATAGCTACTGTTACATAGGTCTCCTTATGGGCTCTGACAAGCTAAACCAAGTAGTAAAACTATCACTAGGACTATCACATACCTCATAGTAGGAAACATTTAACAGCCATCTGGTAATTGAAGTCCAACAGTTTCCATATTGAATGGTGTAGTGTTGTCTACAAGAGTGATATTGTTTAAAACGTTTATTATCTCATATCAAATCTAATATTTTATTTATTATTTAAATATGATATTCGCGTACTAAGGACGAATTACATTATGTTTCTGGACTGCATTTTAGCACGTTCATTGCGCAACTTAACTTGTGACCCAACATAATCTATGTGTATAAAAATCAGTGTGGGTATATTTTGAATTTTCTGCTTGTTCCACGTGCATTCAGAAAACACAGATCAGATTGAGATGAAACATTGGTAGGATATTCTAGGGTTTTCCTACAAAATTTATGTTTAATTTTTGATGTGTAGCATGCTGGGTGTGTCTAGTAGACCGAGTAATAACGTTCAAAGTGGTATAGAGATACTTACTGCACGTAAAGTACGTGCGATGGCGCATTCGTTCAGGAATAACGCCAAATGTGTCGGCAGGGTTCATTGACATTAAAAAAATGCAAAAGTTATAAAAAAAAAACCTAAGCAATTTCGTTTTTGCACGATAGCTCCTAAACTATCAATATTTAAGAAATAATTAAAAGAAGGGAATTAGCAACTGAAACTATCCGCGGAAATCTTAATAATATTATATATTTGTGTAAGTATACGTGCTATTGCTTAATCTTAAGTGTCAAGTAAGGCTTGCCACCCCAGTGTCATTCCACTACATTCTACTTTGATCTTCTTGACTCAGAACGGTTTAGGTAGCTTTAAGCTAATTAAGCACTTAATATCAAATACTCCTATAATACTATTTAAGCAAAATGTATAGATATTCGCTTTAAGTTAACATGACTTTGCAAGACATACCTCTGATCCATGTGGACGATATTTTTATAAATTATTATAATCTTAGTTGAATATGAAATAAGTTTTAATTAAGGTTGATAATGTTTTAATTTTATTGTGCCATTTTTGGTTTTTAATCTTTTATTATTGTACAGCGCCGGAAACCGATATTAAGAATATATTGAATACAGTTAAGGTTTTTATTCAATAAAACGGCAGGTTTTTATACTGTAAGCAAATGGGCAGTCGCATCCTCTACGAGTTCCCGCCCACGTACACATCCGCATACATGTCCGTCTCTCCAGTAGCGAACCGCACCAAGCCCGACGTAATAGCTGCCATCTTTCCCAATACAGCTGCAATGCGGTATGGTACTACCGCTGACATATCTCCTTTGTATAACGTTATAAACAGATAAGAATACTCTACCATACGGCCATCTTGTTATATCTGAATTATTTATACAAAAGTGTGTTCAAATCGTAATGCTTATATTTTTGTATTAAAGTATCTGTTAATTTTACTGGACTCGGAAGGTGGATTATGTTTTTCTGTGTGTGTATGTAGGTTCCTACGTCCCCAGCTGCAACCTAAACAGTTGAACTAATCTTCACGCATGAATCGTTAGATTCGTCTTGAACGCTGGATACATCGTTATCATTAGCAGGATGACGTCCACCGCTGGAAATAGGCTTCCCCCATATCCCATACATTAAGCATTTATCGGCACGTGTCATGCAATATAGGTCGTTCATTTCATAGGCATTTGCTAATAATTTACCACTTTATTTAACATAAATGAATACATAGATCATAGTGTAAGATGACGGTTGTCTTAACTTTCAATGTACCTAACAATTTTAAACATAACATTGAGTAACATATAATTTAAGAATCGCTATTTGGTTTTTTGGAAATATATTATGTCGTATTGAGTTATTGTTTTACTCATTTTTCCATTCACTAGGCTTCACCTGCCTGCGTACTTTTGGTGGTAGCGTAATGCAGCATAGCCCACAGTTATATGATTCGTCGATGATTAGACCAGCCGACACTAGAAGAATTATTCAAATCGAACCAGTAGACCTTGAGACTAGCGCGTTGAAGCAAACAATCTTGAGCTTTATAATATTCCTACTTGGCGGAATTGTAGTGTCGGCTTTACACAGGTTGTAGAAGGGAGGCCGCGCTTAGGCAGTCGAAGTGTTAGCCGACCATCCACCAGGTGGGAGGTTGATCCATGCAATTGTCGGCGCGGGATGGATGCGAGTTAAACTCCGCTTGTTCGTTGTGGCGTTCATTGTAACTGACAGGTATGTCCAGCAGTGACTGTTAAAGATTGGCAATGGTTCGAATGATGATGCAATGCGACGATTAGATCAATTGAGCACATAGACCGTTGCAGTCTTTCAATGGGCGCCGGGATGTGTGGCTAAGTTTATAAGTAATAATATGGGTGGCGGTCGCTGGAGAGCTTACAGGAAATGTTGCACAGCGTAAATGAATCTTCCCGACGTATTGGCCTCGGGATGAACTTGGACAAGACGAAGGTCAACGTGGGCTGGTCACACATTTAGAAGATCAGATGGCAGATCAGTCACTAAGGTTCTGGAGTGGAGGCCGCGTTTAGGAAAACGAAGTGTTGGTCGACCGTTCACCAGGTGGGAAGACGATCTCCATACAGAATCCGGTCCGGGATGGATGCGAGTAGCAGGTATTAGGTAGAGTGTCCAGTAGTGGACCGATAAGGGCTGATAACGATGATGATGATGAATATGGGTAACTATATTGGGTTTATCTGTAGGTTTTTATACTTTCAGATTTAGATACTTTCTTTCCTCTGATCAATCTGTCAAAACTCCAATTTTAGTTAATTGACGATCTTAGAATTCCTCATTGAAATTCAAAAAGTCTACTACTGCTTTATAAAAACAGTGCTTTATGAATTTCGAATTCTATGACAGGTATTGTCTTGCTTACAAGTCAGAGTCGTTCGCTTCCAACCAAAACAGCGTGGACCGAGCTTTATGACCCGGCGCCGAGTCTTGCTGGAAGGACTATACTTGGTTATTGAACATGGGGTTATTAAGAGGCTTAACTACCTTCACAATAATGGTATCTTAATACACATGTGCCGATATTTTCATATCTTTATCACAAAAATATGGCTCAGTCTCTCCTTCATAGCTAACATCCCACCAAACCATTACTGAAGTCGGATAATGCTTACGTTGCACTCTGTCGGCTAATTGGGAAGTTTACTTAGAGCTTTAAGCATAAATACGGTCATTTTGTTTTTTAAAATATTTGCTCAATCGTAAAAAAATTCGCATTTTATTTGCATTTGCATTCCGCTTCGGTAGTTGTTTCGATTTTAATACCCAATTCATCTTTAATTTATCAGTTAAGAAACGACCCGTGCGTCTCTTATAGACCGCAGGTTCTAAGTAATCTCTTAAAATAAGCTACATGGTACTAGGTGCTATCCTCACTTCCAGAGACTTTCGGAAAGGATTCCTTCGAATTGTTTCCTTTACTGCTATTACCACCTTATACACACGAATACTACGTGGACGGCCAGATCCTCCTCTATCACAAACAGACGAAGCATCATTGTAACTTTTAATAGCTCTGTAGACAAACACTCGACTAGTACCTACCAAGTGACATCCTTGACTTTTAAAAGTTGCATTTGGCTCCATATCTACTTTGTGTAGTGTAATCACAGCGATTCTGTCCTCTTTATCACTCCACTCCATTTTAATATCGCAAAATATTCTACAATGTATTGGCGCCAAAATGAGAAAACACAATGAACAATCGTATAAAAATGACAGAAAACAATACCAAATTTAACTTTTTTTTAAATAATTGTAACAGTACAGATTGCCTAAGTCGCCGTACTTCAGATTGAATTTGAATTCTATTTTCATAAGTATTTTCTGTTGAATTTCGCAAAGGTTATATTCGTATCAATCGTATCATATTGTATTTTTTTATAGAATAGGGGCAAACGAGAATTCGGAGCCTTCTTACGACTACCGACGCCAATGAACATCCACATAATTACTATGCCGATGCGTTGCCCTTTTTTCCTTCCTCCTCCCCCCTTTCTGTTCTGTCTGTCTGTCGCCCCCTGTCATCTGTCATTTTTCATACAATTTCAAGGAAGAGGTAGTGCCATGTTGCATAGGAGGCATGGTGCATGACACTACATCCTCCTATGTAACGGAACTGGGCCGACACGACCGGTGAAGTACCTCTCGCGCGCTGGATACCGGCGTAAAGTGACAGCATAGCAGTCGTGTTTCGTGCGGTTTGTGAGTAGCCGGTGGCCCATTGGGGGGATGATAAGAGGGCAACGCATATACGTAACAATTATGCGAATGTCCATGGGTGTCGATAGTAATCAAAGGGCTCCGATTTCTCGTTTGGTTTGGTTTCACAAGGGGGTTGTGCAATAAAAAAAGTCGTTCTCACTATAAAATAGAGATCCGAAGCGATGGATTTGCCAGGCCTGCGGTAGCAGGTCTTCATGAACAATGACCCTCCCAACCTCATAATAGGCACACAGCTTGGTGTTAATTTATAAGAAGTGGCGGTTTTGTAATACAGTATAATAAGCAGTAATGGATGATCAATTGCAGCTGAATCGAGCCGGCAACTGTATTATAGTGAGGGTTACTTGAACATAACCCATGATCACTGAGCAAAACATCTGGGACATACAAACGGACATGATGACAATATAAGAGCTTCGTTTTTTGCCATTTGGCTACGAGACCCTAAGAATGTACTCGACCCACCCGTGATATATGAGATTGATGTCCACCCGTGACCATAGTTGCTGGAAAGCTTCTGAAACGTCGGGCTAGTTAAATAATTAAATAAACAGCGATAAAATTTTATTGTAATGAGTAACATTCGCGTAAACTTAAGACATCAATATGTACTTAGATTTACACAATAGAACTTAAAATTTTGAATTACTAACAAATGTAAAGTCTCTCATGAAGAATCTCAAGAAGAAGTGAAATCATATATAAAAAACTTCAAACCAACAAACTATCGAACTCTATATCCATTGAAAATGAACTGAAATGAAAATCAAGTGAAGTGAAATGAATCTTGTTTTGAATTTCAGCAAAAGGAACCTACCATATTGTAGTTATTTGCATACTTTCACAGTAGAGGTGTTCTGTATGGTGAGAGCGTCATGCTGCATTATGGCCGAGCTGGACCAGCACGACTGGGGAAACTCGCTCGCAGCTCTGTCGCCTGTACTGATGATGATGTAGTGGCATATCAGTCCCATATCAAATGTTCAATGTCTTCAATTTATACAAGTCATCATAATACGTTTTTTCGACTGAACAACTTTTCCTTAGACGCCATTTCCATATACTATTTGTTATAGTGTAGGTCGGCTGCTAGAGTTCCACACTAGACCTTCATGTCTTCGAATTTCATCTTTTCTTTTATAGTTTACGGCGCAAACGAGAAATCGAAGCCTTTTTACGACTACCGACGCTCATGAACAGCCCCATAATTACTATGTAGATGTGTTGCCTACCTTTTCTTCCACCCCGCCAATGGGCCACAGGCTACTCAGAAATCGCACACCAAAGATGTCACTAAGCCTACGCCTTTATACTTTACGGAGCTGCATCTCGCTAAACTTTCACCAGAAAATGCTCATCAGGTGTAACAATGTATTCTAAGGCGACTTTTTACTGTTGGTCAAAGTTTTGTATATTTACTATAGCCAATTTAGTTTGTAAAACATTAATTATGGCTCAGACGTTGCCCAGACTTAATAGCCAATAGTCTAACAAAAAAAAGAATCTACAAATCATTCCAGTGTTTGAGGTAACATTCAAGTCCGGAGATTGCCGTGTACAACCAGACAATCTCGGACATTTATTTTATACTGCTATATTATTACTGTTTAACACCGTCCCACAATTTTTAGGTAAATATTTTTAGTAAGCAGTGCACAAGGGTATCGTACGTACTGCTATAGTAGTAGTGAAGCAACGACGTTCAAAATGAGATTTGTAAAATCCTATTTTGAATAAAATATTTTGACTTCGATTTGATATGTCATGGTAATTATGGGACGTAGCTACAGATAGAACATCGGTAATGATCTCATTCAGCGGAACGCCGGCCGTAGGTGAGCAGAAAAATACACACTGACACATCTTCACGCCAGTGCCCCGATGTAGTTAGGCAGAGAGAATGGAGGAACACATATCACAGTCTTTACATACTTTTTTTTCTTAATGCGGGGAAGTGCACTTACACGCCTTTCCAGGCCCTGGGAGGGGTCCAGTGGTGTGTGGGGGGCTCGCGGCACATTGTAGTGCCGAATACCCACGAAAACCACAATTAAACCGGTACGTTTCTTCACATCAGCGGAAAAAGTGGAGGGGTCTGTCCCCCTATCGTCTCCCTAAACTAGCAGACACAAAAGTCTTCGCTAGTCCGATGAACTGTAGGGCCGAAGGCAATAGCATCGCCAACAATAGTAGGTCCATCCGAAAAAAAAAGGTTATGGAGGAGTACGGTCTGAACTCTCTTCATACAGACACGTCCGTTCAAAGACTCAAGAGTTTCCACCTTCGGACAGGCCTACAGTAAAATTAATAGGAGAAAATAAAACTTTAAGAAATATGTTAAAAATAAATTTAAATGTGTTATCGACCAACAATACAATAGTTTCGCTGGCGACCCACTAGTACTGATATAATGATTAAATATTTCAATCTCGTTTTGACTATTCCCTTAATGCGGGTAACAACTTAAACGACGTGGAATAGGTAACTATAGCTAGGCATATTCATAAAGATCTTTCCCATACGCAGAAGGTATATCATGAAAAGGAATTTCTAATTAATATTAAAAAATTAATCCATTCAACAAAGCAAGTATCCCACTTGGCCCTAATGTGATGGCTGACGATATTAAAATGATTGCTCTTTGGCAAATATGGCGGGCGGCTGAATTATACAACGGAAGCAAATATTACCCTTGCAAACATTCCTCCCGGGAGAGCGAGCTAGTTCGCGCACTCAAAATTAAAAGCACACAATGAAAATACTGTACTAAGAGCCCCTACTCAGATACCTACATCGCGAAAAGTAAGTGCCTACTAGAGAACTCGCTCGTAACGCTCCGCGGCCCTCGACATTGTTGTCAATGAAAATAGTCGCGAAAGTGTTTTTTTGTTTATAGACTCTTCGGTGTTGCCACTCGAATATAAATAACAGCCCGATAACGAGCTGCACGCCCTAACAAGCTGTTACAGTGTTTTCCCTACCAATGCCCATTTCTTGTTTATTGTTTGAGCACAAAAGTTGCCGAGTTATTATCTTGTACTAAGCATTTTATAATTTTAACCAGGGGCTGTAAACATACAAGTTGGGTACACATTTCTGCAGTCAACCGATTTATTACTTAGGTACAGCTACCCACCTCTCTACTATTACATCACGGACCCGTATATTTATAGATGAGTCCTTATAAAAATTGAAGTCTGTACCTATGTCTATCTAATATTTTTTTCTCTTAAATTACTAACATTGCTAAGTACACTTTTGAGTTATTCTATTTATATAATAAATAATAATAATAATACATTTAATTAGCTATTTACATACAAAACGATAAACTCAAGATAAACAGAAGCTCATGTTAAAATCATTACAGATTTATCTACCTATTGAATATGTTTGTTCGCATCCGTCCCAAAGAACTTCGTACTCTACATAACAAACCTAATAAAAGTTAGGAAATAATCTCCAATTGGTCTGCTTTAGTCATTTAATTAAAGGGTGACCGCCACCAGGTTGGCCGGGTCGGGAATATTAACCGCAATGCTCGGTCAACATTCACAAAATAGACACGTCAAATATTTGTAACTTCGTCCTGGGACCACGTTAGAGACGGCAAACAGAATCGTGTCTGGTCCTCCCTTAATTTCCGATGTTTCTACAAATATGAAACTGTATACGAATAAAGACTGTAACGTGTTGACATTAAACTTAAAATCGGACGCCATTTGCGGGGATGAGATAGCCGCTTGTCAAAACAAAATGGCGCTGACTGTTTGAATTGGGCCGTATCAGTCGCGAGCGGAGATTCATTTTGTCGCCTTGCTTAAGATCGTAGTAGTGTTTCCTACATATTGTCTCAGTACACACGCTGAGTGTGTGCCAGTGTGTTAGGCTTGCATTCAAAGCTAGCTACAATATTGTTGTTACACTGGAGTGATATTGTTTGCGGTTTGACTTTACGAACCTGCAAACAGTTTATTTTTGCTTTCCGTAATGATTAAATAAGCTCTTATTATTATGTAAACGAATAGCGCCGTTTTTGATCGTTATAAGGCTGTTTGCTATTTCTGTATTTGTTTTCTATTTCACAAACAATGTCAGCGGTCAAGTGCTTACTTATGGGGATGACCCAAAACGACCTAGTGTCATTTATCCATTGCACCCGAATGAGCGTGGCGTGACTACTGACTAGAGAATATTTCACATAATTGTAATTTTCGAGTGATTAGTTGTTCCGTGTGCCCCACGGGAGAAAATGAGGAAGAAAGCAATCTCCTGCAGTGATAAATCCGATAGGGGATCATAATGAATGAAGAAGATAATAATTATGCATTGTATCCGAATAACGCCTCTATTGCATGATCAGTGAACCTTATACACAATAGGCATGGGATGGCCCTGCTTTTAGGTTTTCATCAGTTAACAGAAGAGTTCCGGATGGTTCGTAGGAGCTGAGAATGTCTAGGGCCAACGGTAGCTGACAAGCATATTGTTAGTAAAGTCACAAAATGTAGAGCTGAGTGCTAAGAACTAGAACTGGTTAATGTTTATCTTCCGTTGTCTTGTCAGTCTCCTGGTGATGTTCCCTATTTCATATAAAAGAAAATAGTCTTCTGTAAGAGGTAGTGCCATACTGCATTGCAGCCGCGCCGGCACGACTGAGATATCACACGCTCACTTGATCCCGCCTTGCAAGATGAGGGTAAAAAGCAAGTTAGTTCGACATTTTTAAAAAGCAGCAGATAGGTGGGTCATCCGGTTGTTAATTAAGTCGTATCAAGTCCTTTTACGCTACGTGCAAGACCATAATTGCATTCGTTCTAACTATATCCTGGACCGATCGCAAGAGCAAATCTGGTCATTTCTGCTCTCTGCAATTCGTCTAACATGGTAATGTCTGGACCTAGGCACCCCCCTACAGTATGCAACTGGTTTGTAAATTAACACTAAGTACATAAATAATGTGATCTTATAAATACCTTAAAAACAAGTACAAATAATAATATCCGTGGACTTATCACGCCAAGTCGGAATAGGCACGTGCTATGTACTATACGGACTTGTGTTACGGCTATTAGGCAGCAGAAGTATATTTAATATATTTTATAAATTTAGAGTTTTTATAAATTTATAGAAATACATAGGACACATATATAAACATCTATGTGTACTATGTATTTCTATAATAAAAAAAACCAGTGATCTCCAGCGCAACATGCACAGCTTACCCAAGCTATGTTACCACTGCGTTATCCGGTTATCAAATGTATGTAATGTAATGTATCAATCTTTCGCATAAAAAGTTGTAGCCAAAACACAAGCATAATATTTATATGGCAATCGAAAGTGAGGTGGAACATAAAAGCCTTCATCACATGTTTAATCTCAAAATATACCTTAGCTATAAAACTATATGTGATGCAAACACAGGCTTTCAAAGAGCATACTTGTCAAATATTATAGTCATTGTAAACTTTACATTGGCATGGTAAATATTAAATAATATGTGTACGGCAAATAATAGTGTCGCTAGCCGCTGCGCCTACCTGTGTTGCTACTATCATAAACCAAACACGTCAATATTTGTACATACAAACAAGGGAGTAATTTTTAAATAAATTGTGGCATTTCGCAAAATTGGTTCCGCAAATAGAATTGCGGTGACCGGGTGGATGTCATTTTTTTCCACTCAGATTTTTCATTACCACAATCTTAAATATTTAATACCTTTTTGCGACCTTCGCGGGTAGTAAGCTGTATGAATTTATTAGTATATCCGGCTTCGACCGCTAATAACACGAGTCAGATTTCTACCTTAGCAAATTAAACACTTTCTCGGAAATAGTTCCATTCGTCGGCGAAAACTGCATGAAAATCCGTCCAGTAGATTTTAAGATAGTAACATACGGGCAGACAGCTTTTGGGGACTTTGTTTTATAATATGTGTAGACGATAGAGCCAAATACTTTATGATTATAATTATATATATAAATTTATACTTTCTGAAGTATTTTAGGGTAAATCATTATCAAAAACGTAGAGTGTTATTGTTAATCTCTACCTTATTTTACTAGTAGCTAGTTATTCAAAAAAGGAAAAACTAGCTCAGTCAATAAAAACGTTTAATAGGCTTTCTTATTAGTTTTTTTATAAGATTACCCTTGAATCCAAGATTGAAATAGAGCCAGCTTGACAGTCTGAATCATGCTCATAATACTCACTGCATCTACATCTTTAAACCTTGTTCTGATCAGAGTGGCTCCGAGACTTTAGCCTCGTCGGTTAAATTGGATTTGTAGCCTGTATTATGGTCCAAACCCCCACCAAGACTATCCATAATATTATACATCAAATTATAGTGAATTATCGTTCACCTGTCCCATAAACAGTAAAATAAGTATGAGCCAGCCGCAGCAATATTTTTATAAATAATGTTAGTCTTGGTTAATAGATGGCGTTAGGAGTAGGTATCTTAATGTGAACAGATTTAGTACTTTACACCGTTGTGTACTAAATAAGTCTTTCTATTCTAAACCTGCACACCCATCAATATTTTGAGTAAAGTAGCGTTTATGACTATCTATCTATTTAAGCTAATTTGATTTTTGTAAGCAACAGGTAAAACATATCGGATGAATCTATACAAAAAATGTAACTATTAAAACCTACGGTGAAATTAAACATTATTGTAATATCTACACGCATTTGCGTAATATAAGTGTATGTATTAGTCAGCCATCTTGCCAGATTTCCTGCTCGCGGCGGGGCGCCAAAGTTCCGTTCAAGAGAGGTAATCCCCCGATTGGCTACACCGAGCACCGGCTGGCGGCTGGGTGGAGATAGTAGGTATCTTGTTACATGCACATTCTCCAAACATTTACGTTTACGTTAAACAGAATGTCTTGTTCGTTTCTAATAATTTCCATACTTTTAAAATGCCTAAGTACCTTCTGAATATATGGACCTATAGTTTATACAAACCTATTAATTGCCAGTATTCATGACGTAAAATATCAATAAATAATGTTAATTGCAGACAAATTGTCTTTGATTAAGTAAGTTTTATCTGTGGAATACAAGTCTATTTTCGCAGCTCTTCGTAGACAAGCCAATATTACTGATTCTACACTATCGAAGACATTTCAAGAAGCCAAGAACTATAAATGCCGTATGTTCAAACTTGCTTATAACTACAACATTTTCCTAAAGCATACGTGCACAAACATCGTAAGCTTTCGCGTCATCTTTTTTCTCAGATAACCAACTTGGCTCACTATCGATTCCCACCACTGCTATCTCTCCAAGATCAATCAAAGTCATTTTGGAGTTAAGACCTTTTTATAAAAACAAGCAAAACCCATTAACCTAAACATATGCCATTAAATTTCGTTAAAACTGAAACGATATTTTGGTCACGCAAAAACTAGTATTTCGATTAATTAGATACGTCTGTAATATCATTAAATATACAGAATGTCGTACGTGTTGTGGCACAATTCAATTAGTTCGCAAGTGACACGATATCGTGCGTCCCCCAGACGTGCATCGTGCTGATAAAACGAACGCAGCCTAAGTAAATAAGGCGACGGCCGACGACGCATCTGCCGCATGGCACCGGGGCACCAGCTACGCCCCATACCCACACGATAAGCGTATCTGCAACGAGCGGGGGTCTCTACGAGCTGTAAATTATTTTTAAATGTAGGTACTTGGACAATTATGAAATTGTTTCGTCGTAACCAAGAGGAGTAGATGTAGTCTACTTCTCTTGGTTACTCTAGATGTAGTCTCCGAATTACCGCTTTTTATACATGTTTTTTTTTTACACTGCGGGGAGGCGAACGAGCTATCGGAGCCATTTGGCTACTACTGACGTGCGCAGACGGCATAATTTAACCACGCAGATGCGTCGCTCCTCCACTGGGGTTCTTGGTGCTCGGACCGTTTCCACAACTCGACGCTTGATTGCGTCTGTTTTGCCGGTGCGCTTGTAGCTCTTCATTGCCAATTCAGCTCTCGCAGGATTTAGGGATGGTTTTCGGGTTTCCTAGATAGGAGGCTCGATGTGTTGCTATTCTTTCCTACTTCCTGTATGCTCGGCTCGGATCTGCGCAGAGGACTGTCCATGGCACCTGTAGTAAAGAGATGCGTGTAACAGGGACTGTTCAGTTCAGTTTTTTCAGTTTCAGTTTCAGTTGTGTCCAGCTATGGCGCCTATGATCAGGCTGGTTATTGGTTATTTACCGTGATAAGCGAGGGTTGCTATTTGGCATCGCTTTTTTGACTGTGTACAACCCTTTACCGACCCACAGGTCTTAGTGTTATTACGTGTACCGCTTTCAACAACCTCCTCGTAAAATAATAAATATCTAGGTAATAACCAAAAGATACAGAGAGACCGGGAAATATTTATCTTCTAAATATGTTGCCTGCTTGCTTCTTGATCAAAATATAAGTTATATAAGCAAAATAAGTTCCACCCCAGATTCGCCGGCACAACTCGCTCCGGATTGCCAACTCTGTCTTACAATGGGAAACTCACTAATACAACGAAATATGACGGCATAGCTGTGACGACACGGCGGTACGACGTGAGCTTCCCCGGTCGTGCTGGACCAGTTCTGCTGTTATCTAGCATGGCAATACCTTGCAATTAAACAACTTTTACGGATTTTAGCGCGGTTTATTAAATTATTTATGTAGCCCGACGTTTCAGAAGCTTTACAGCAACCATGGTCACGGCTTGACTGAAATGACAGATTTCCTGATGTACCAAGTTTTTAAAAGTACCAGAAGAATTATAATTTTAGTTGTTCCGATTAACGCAGACAGTACTTTTTTTTCTGAAACGTCGGGCTACATAAATTATTTAAAAAACCGCGATAAAATCCGTAAAAGTATTTTTATTATAATGTTTAACATTCGCGTAATCTTAAGACATCAATATGGCAAAACCTATTATAAAGTACCATTTACTTTTGGTATAACTATACGGTCCCGGCTTCAACCGAGAGTCACGGGGGCCGAATTGTTATCCAAACAAATCATACACTACAATGTTCTCCGTGAATACCTCTGTGCACCGGCGAAAACCGTATGCAAATCCGTTCAATAGATTTTTTAAATCGATAACATATAGACAGACAGCTTTTTCTTAAAGTACTTTGTCTTAAAGTATGTATAGATACCTTCATCATAGACTTCAAAGTTTGTTTTATGTGTTATGATGTTCGTGAGTATTATTAATTACCTTTTAAAATGCACGTAAAACTTAGCGTTTTAATAGTTATCGAGTATTAGCAACCAGTATGTTTGTACATGCGAACACGTTTCGCATATATAATAGATTCAAACTGACGCTATACATACATGAAGAAAGTTCTGAGGTGTTTTAGACGTTTCTGTAATTATTACGTTACATAAGTTCCCAAACAACTAAAACGTTAAACGTACAGTCAAGCATTTTACATCAAATTACTTACAATTGCCTCTAAATAAACGTGGCGAAGGTAGCGTATAGATACTTGTCAACGAATCGGCATAGTAATCATGGGTCTCTGGTCGCTCGTTTGCTCCCTATTCCATAAAAAAACATTCTAATCTATTTTTGTTTGTTTGTTTGTCAATCTGAAAAGATATTTTTGTGTTGAATTGTTGAAAAAAGTTGATTTATCGAAGAAGGCTATAGTTTATAGCATACCATGACGGACCGGGTCACGCGGACGACACTGCTGGGTGATGCTAGTACATAATACATGTCTACTCACTTTCAGTACTCAGCCCGTTACATCTCATGAGATTGCATAGAACAGAAGTAAACACATTATAAATAAAATATCCGTAAGTTTTGACAATTTTTTTTGTTCAAACCCTGAATCATATCCGTACCTCTAAGAAACTTGACAGTACATAGAAAATCAAAGAAGCTGCGCAAAAAACATAATCCTTAGCGAAATACGTAATAAGATATTATATATTTATACCCACCCGCCCCATACGTAATAAGTATTTTTTATTTATAACCCCGAATTGCCGGCGGTGCTAATATCGAGCAAGATCAGGGATGATCCCTCGTGAGGGGAGCAGCATGGGACTGGCCGCGGGCTCGTGATTTCATGCACTGCTGCTTTCATTTGACGTTTATTAGCTAACGTTATGTTAGCGGCCCCGAGATTCTGCATTGTTAATTCTTACATCAATTGTTTTCGTATCATTCTTTCAATATCGCGTGTAATGCTTTTTGATTTAGGTATTTATCGAATTGCACCCTGCACAACATGTACACACGCCTCTACGTATGCATACATATATTTAAAAGAAAACCGTGTTGATTTTATCGGCTATTTTCTACAATTTTTTTATTCTATTTAACCTCTGTGGTGTAAAGGTGCGGGTGTCGCCTGTTATGTACGGTTAGCCGCGTAGGGTCCTGGGTTCGATCCCTAGATCAGGCAACTATTATTAGAGGTATCTCAGATTGTTCTGAGCACGCATTACATTGTACGGGATTGGAATGTGCCCGAAGTGGCCATAGGCTTGCCACCTATGACATCATGGGCCTCAGTGTCTAGGCTGGTCGTGGGTGTTCTAGTATATCTACAGGACTTACGAGTTGTGGATGTACTAGCACACCTCTGCCTAGCTCTTCAGGGATAACAGGCGTGAAGGTACTTTTACTTACCATTTAACTCTACGCCTGTCTACAATTCGCTACTGTGCCGAGGAAGAAAAGAAAAAAGTGCTGTCAACAAAGTATATTTATGGAGTTTCTTTTTCAACTTTACGAATTTATTCAACCTTAACGGGTAATAAGAGCCATGCTTAAGGGATAGGCGTATATGTTATAGCAGAGTTATAATAATATTAACATATTAAGTTATAAATATAATGAAATATATTAAGTTATAAATATAATTAAATATATTAAGTTATAAATATAATATGGGTATGTACATAAGAGGAGATTTCATCATGATCATCACATGAAACAATATTCTATCATTTTTTAATATATGGATTAAACATTTGTGTTAACTACTAACTAAACTAGTAATACTACTTTTACGGATCTTATCATGCTTTATTTAAGTTAAATAATTAATAAACTGCGATAACATTTATAAAGTTAAGACGTCCTGGATCGCAATCACCATTAAAGATCCGCAACCGAAGGGTGCATACGGGACTCCATTCTGTCTGCCTGTTCGTCCGTCCGTTCAATACCTACCTACTATAGCTGCAATCACCACAAATTGAAAATATTTCTAATATAACGTTAAAGTACTCTTACTATTCTGTGGTCAAAATTATGAAAAATATCAATACAAAATTATATTTCTAATTTATTGCATACGTCCTGAAATATAATTTTGGCAACTTTTATGAGTTTGCAAAAAAGGTGTTAGGTGATGACTATCGACGCCCATAGATATCCGCACAGTAATTGTGATGGAGATGCGTTGCCCTCCTTCCCTCCTCCTCACTAATGGGCGGCTAAGCTGTCACTTTGTGGCGGTATCATAATAGCGTGAGGCACCGCCCCGGTCATGCCAGCCCATTGTGGCTGGCATGACCGGGTGATGTTATGCTACAACAGGGCACTACGTCTTACTACTAGTTGTATTGTCATAATCGAACGAAACCTACTACTGTTGGCGATGCTATTGAACTTGCCATAACAATTCATCGGACTAGACTACTAGTTGTATAACTTTACCCAATTCATTCCTTAGTATCAATGCAACCTCTTACTAACTAAAGTGTATACCAAAAGACATTATCCAACAAATCGATAAGCAAATAACAGTTTTCCTGTCATGTATCGATTGGCGGCAAGGTGGTCATCGGGACTGCGGGGCATTAGTCACTGGTGGTGTCAAGATGGCGGCCGGCCACGTGACCGCGATGCGTTTTTAATTGCAATCATTCCGTGTTTTATGTTGTTTGCACACTTTCCGTGTTTGCCCGAGCTCGGCCTTTATTTATGGGTTTTATGGCCGGTGGGAACGGCCCAGAATTACTTCGTGAGCAGGGGGGGATTAATGTCCACCTAAGATTATGTTAATTATATTGTTAATGTCCTCTAATTTGAGTGTTATCCCTTGGCTATACTTTTATATCATTACTATCATTATCATTTTCAGTTAATTCCCGAACATATTATTCAAGGAACACCAATGTGTATACTCCTCACAGACAATTTCAATAGGATCTTACTAGATATAGTCCTCTCTTCTGGTTGGATAAGCACTCTGCCTTCACTTACACGGCCTCGATTCCAGAATTTTTGTATAGCTACAATTAGTATTCTATTCAAGTAGAATACTGAGTTCTTCTTTTCTCCGATTTTAATAACACATATTAAACATTACACATCTTTTCTAGTGATCTGAGGGGGGAAAAAAAGAAATTAACTTTATTATATCGTCACACTTGTTCGAATTCTGCCTAATCTAGTATTGGACCTGGGTTCTCTACTGGTTTGCATAGTTCAGATGGCAGTGGCTCTGTTTAAAAACTCACGCAATCGACATCTGATATAGAAACGAGATTACATGAAGACGACATTGTTGGAATACTTATTATAAATTATATGTCATTTCTTTATCCACCTCTTTATATGTCCAGCCGTACGTTATTTTCTCATTACACCTATTTTCTATTAATCGGTATCCGCTCACCATTCGAACGTAGATAATATTG
The DNA here is from genome assembly GCA_017140195.1 of Eumaeus atala. Taxonomy (NCBI): domain Eukaryota; kingdom Metazoa; phylum Arthropoda; class Insecta; order Lepidoptera; family Lycaenidae; genus Eumaeus; species Eumaeus atala. The sequence goes on from JAFELO010000199.1 coordinate 772,226, forward strand.
TGTGAAAATATCAAACTATACACCCTTAGTAATATACGGTTAAAGTTATCGTTTCTCGGAAATGTCTCGGCCAAGACGTTGTGTATGGAAATATTTTAAGATACGACCGAAACGAAGTTTGCTCAGCGAGATAAGCTGTGTAGCGGATGGCGTGTGTTTGCCTACCACCACGCCGCTGCGCCGTATATAGACTTCAAATATATTTACGCTTAAATATATTATAATAACTAGTGTCGGTGTGTTCCACGTCACGCGGCTCGGTCGTTTAAAAACGGTACACTTTCTGGATTGATTTTCTTTAGTTTGGTTGGATGCCTGGTCTCATAGGAGTTATTGCTGCGTTATTATGTGAGTAGAGAGTCATTACTGGTTGTGAATCAAAACGAAGCGATCGTGGATTCACGTATCTTCTAAATGGTAAAGATGTCAAGAGACAGTTACTTTTCGTCGGATGTGGTGCGGTTTCCAAATAACGGAATGGAAAAGACCTCAGAAACATACAGCGGGTTGGGTAAGGGAGGATGCAGATGGGGAGAGCGGTGCAGCGAGCAGATGACTGTGGCCATCGGCACATGTTTTTTCTTTTCTTTATGGTATAGGAGGGCAAGCGACCAACCTGAACATTTTTACGTGAATATAATAACGTGAAACATCCGCATAATTACTATGAGAGCAACGTGCCCTCCCTTCCTCTTACCCCCGAGGCGCTAGCGGCTACTTAAAAACCGCACGAAACGCGAAACCTAAGACGTCACGAAGGTATCACGTGAGTGGGAGTTACCTCGCCCTCCGAGGCGCAAAATTTATGTAGGTGTCATATCGTCAATTTGACACTACGTTTATGTAATATTGTTTTTAGTTGCCTGGACAAGACTGAGCAGAAAGGTGATTTTAGTTGCCTGGACAGGACTGAACAGAAAGGTGATTTTAGTTGCCTGGACAAGACTGAACAGAAAGGTGATTTTAGTTGCCTAGACAAGACTGAACAGAAAGGTGATTTTAGTTGCCTGGACAAGACTGAACAGAAAGGTGATTTTAGTTGCCTGGACAAGACTGAACAGAAAGGTGATTTTAGTTGCCTGGACAAGACTGAACAGAACGGTGATTTTAGTTGCCTGGACAAGACTGAACAGAAAGGTGATTTTAGTTGCCTGGACAAGACTGAACAGAAAGGTGATTTTAGTTGCCTGGACAAGACTGAACAGAAATGTGATTTTAGTTGCCTGGACAAGACTGAACAGAAAGGTGATTTTAGTTGCCTGGACAAGACTGAACAGAAAGGTGATTTTAGTTGCCTGGACAAGACTGAACAGAAAGGTGATTTTTCCTGAAATGAATCGTGTTTCAGTTAACATGGATGATCTCAGTGATTTACACTTTTATTTTGCTCAAAATACTATTCCAACTGTTCGTTTTTCTTAGTTTAAGTTTCAGTTACATGTTTTTGCAAAATAATTAATAATATTTAAAATTATAATTCATATGATAAACTATTACCTACATACATACATTTTTTATTGAACTACCCTCATGTTAGTTATTGTATACCTGATGATGAAATAATCGAAACCGGTAGTAATATATGTATTTTAAATCAATAAATGTGTGGAGATAGTGTAAAAAGTATTTTTTTTATTTAAGTTATAATATGAATTTCCATCAAGACGATGGAGTCTATTGTCACTACATACGCTCCATCAACTATATTTTCGTTTTTCCCCTGTAATAAAAAAAATTGTAAGTCTTTTTTTCATCATTCAGTTTCCATTCCGTCCATTTTGCAGTAGGCAGGGCTATGCTGCATTGGACGAGGTAGTGCCATGCATGGTGCATGACACTGCATCCTCCTTTGCAAAGGAATTAGGCCGACACGACCGGGGAGGTACCTCTCGCTCACTTGATACCGCCGTAAAGCGATACCTATGGTGTCGCGTTTCGTGCTGAGTGCATTGAGGTGGGGGTGAAAAGATAGGCAGCACACCGACATAATTATGCTGATGTTTATGTTATAGTCGTTGCAAGGCTCCGTCTTCTCGTTTGTCTCCCGACACTATAAAAGAATCCTCTTGTTATGGCACAAACGAGCGGTCGGAACCACTCATCGTTTACCGCCTATTAACATTCACACGGTACATTCACATAGTTATGCGGATATGTCGAGCTTCTTCACCCCTCCCCCCCCTCAATAGCCTCTAGCTACTACGAACACATGAAAAAATAATTCGAAGGCGGTATTTGAGAGAGAGGCACCTCCCCGGTCATGAAAGTCCTATTCATTTGCAATGCAGCAGTGCTTCTACATTTTATTAAATAAAAATAAAATACACTTGAACGGATAATACATCTGTTGAATGTTCAGAATCTGAGATTGATCCCCGCTGTTGCTTTTGTAAGTTAGAAATGTATTAACAGTACTTTATAACTGTTTTTACTGGATCATCCATAAACAAAGATTTTTCTTTAAAATAAAACTACTTTTACGGATTCTATTGCGGTTTATTTTTATTTATATAATAAAAACAAAATAATATATAATAATTAAATTGTAATGAGTAACATGTGAATTCTACTGCTATCGCCTATTGGAGGTTAATATTGCTCATAATTGCCACGCTGAGCGAGCAAATTGGCAACCGCAGATTAGGTTTCGGACCGGTGCCACTGCTGCCTGTCGCCGATCCGATTGTTGGTACAGCCATCACTCGGCCGTCCGGTGCTCCCGTCTATTTCACTGTCACTATGAGACAGACGGGACACCAAACAACCAGCTCGCTGAAGCCTCTTAGTTGTTAAGAGGCTAGTGTCCTCTGACGACTCTTACGTCACCCTGAGCCTGGATTGAGGGTGAGGGTATTCTAAGGCCGTCCCCACACAGCCAACCGGGATGGATACGAGTAGCAGGGGATCGGTCGTCTTGGCGTTCATTGAGAGAGGTCTATGTCCAGCAGCGGACCGATAAGGGCTGATAATGATGATGAAATACTGATAATGATGAGTAACACTCGCGTAAACTTAAGACATCAAAGTCTTTTTCTTTCCGAGGGACCTACTATTGTTGGCGATCTATTGTATTTGCCATAACAGTTCATCGGACACGGGAACACTTTCAGTACAGACGAAAGGGCCACCCGAAATGACCGAATGAATGAGAAATCCGGCGAATTCCCGGTTAGAAATTGCTAAACCCAAATTACTGCTTTTTCCCACCCGTGATTCGAACCCAGGATCTCGCATTACAGGACAGGAGTCACACTGGACTTTTGACAACGACCTCCGTATCTCCATTTAGAGGAAAAAGAGAGTAATCAGACCCATTTGGTGAGTACCGGCACCCAATAACATCCACACTATATTTTCTTCTCTTTCACCCCATTCACCAGTGGGTCGCTGGCCCAAGCTCGGATGCCGTACGAAACTCGATAGCTGTCAGTTGTCACTTTACAGCGGTTCTCGTCATCGAGTCAACTCCCCAGTCGTGCCGTTCGGCGACGGTGCAGCACGTCACCACCTCTACCATCTAACTCCACCCATTTTATTCTGTTGAATCCAGCGGACAAATCTCACCAACCCTATGATATCGAAATCTTATATCTATGATATCGACATCTTGGATATAATTTTTCCTAGTATACGAATATGCTTAGCAAACTAGCAGCCGGAGGCTTTCGACATCTACCGTTGCCCATAGATACCCGCATGATTGTCATGCATTTGCATCGTCCTATTTTCACCATCCCTTCCAATGGGACACCGGCTACTTACACAACCTGCGACAGTATAGCTGCCACTTAATGGCGGTATTATGTGATCGACGGTTACACCTCTGTCGTGCCGCCACATTTTGACACCTCTTAACTCTTACAACTTGACGCTGATGCTATAAACGAGCTACTGCGTCGGTCGTACTGGTTCGATTCAGCTGCAATGCATCCATGACATATACTCGACATAGCTGACCGGTTACGAGCGTCTAGCGAGTGTCACGAGCAATACATTTTAATTACTTAGCAAACTTAATGTCCGTTAAAGTTTAAAGTTGCTATTAAAACTTGTATAAGAAAAGGTAAGTTGTTCAGCCGCTGCACCGGTTGGCAGACAAGCCTGTGTCAACAGCGGAGGAATTAGTCCAAATTATGTGCACCCCCCCAACCCACACCCCTCGCACACCGAGCTTCGAATCAATATTTGTTGTCCGCACTCTTCTGCTTTAATACAACACGCACAATACCCACATACAAACCACACGGAACCAATTTAGACCCTATAACAGCGAACCAAAAGATTAACACGCGTAGCATAATTTGGGCACATAAGCCCATTTGAAGATTTATGCTTCAAGACTCATCCCCGCTATTGCTTTCTCTTTAAACACAACGTTGTCTCGTTCTAACTGAGTTTTCCGCGGGATACATGGAGGGTTGTGAAACTTATTTCCAAATACCTTTACAGTATCCACGTTGTATATAAATATCTCTATATATAAATCTTTTTCTAAGGTTTGTAACGTAGTCGTCTCATAAACGTGCGTTCTTTTTGAAAGTCTGTACAAATTCATTCTCGTACGCGTGCTAAATCACTTAACGTACGCCCACAAAATCCATTTACATGTAAGTCATACGTCAATTAATATAAAATCCCGTATATCTTGTTGAATATTCATAAAGAACTGCTAATTGCACAAGTCGGCAAATACGTGATGAGAGTCCACGGTTCCTGGTGAGTCCCCCACCCATCCCTCCTTCGCAAAAGGCCAACCCTGCGGCACACACGGGCACACACACACACATCGGAAGGTAGCGCGCGCAGCCAGGAAAACTACGGCCTTTTACGTACGTATTGTGTACAAGATCTCTGGTGTATACGTAAAAAAATTAAATAAATCACTAATAACATTTGTTTTCTTTGAGCGTTTGCCGTGCTCTAGAGTTTGTTAGTAGATTTTGCGACACTATCTTTCATTTTAGTACGTGAATTATTTTAAATAAATTCATGTCAGCTGTATATTATTATAAAAATTAAACCCGTATGCTCTAAAGACGCAACTTCAGTGTCGCGTTTCGTGAGGTCAGTACGTGGCGTGTTGGAGTGGAGGAAAGAATGAGGGCTACGCATCGACTTAACAATTATGTGGATGTTTATGGACAACTGTAGTCACCGAAAGGTTCCCACTGGTTGTTTAACCCCCTATGATATAAAAAAAGCTCTGGTCCTTATCAGGGTCTGTTAATATGCCAAATATGAACCAAATCCTGCAAAGTATGAACCAAATAAACATTTGCAATTATGACACTAATAATGCCTAGGACCCACAAAATTAATTAACAAAGTTATTATACTACTACATTTAGGTTACGCGCAATGAAAAAAATTTATTGAGTAATTAATATTATTCATTGATTCTCGTTATATGCTTAAAGTTCCACTTGTGAGTAGATGAATGGTATACAACATTTCTTGTTACAACTAAAAGGTAGACATAAACAAATGAAGCATATTTTCAAATGGTCTCGTCGCGTTTTGCGTATACTGTCGAGAACGCGTGTTCACTGTGTGCGCATCTATTTACGCGACAAGTAAATATGTACCCGCGCCGTTTGTGGAGGCTGCATTAATAATTCAATTGGTTGTTCGCCCGCTCAGGTACCGTTTAAACGATTTTTAACTTGCCGTCAAACGGATTAATTGGGGACGAAAGACTTGGCTGAAATCGGCACGAAATCGGTTACTTTTGCCATACAAAATTCGTATTTAAAAGACTTGGAAGTTTGAAAATGGAGTTTTGTTTGAATATAGAATTAACTAATCGGAATAAGTTGATAAAGATTGTGACGTGCATTTTTTTTCTTCCAATTATTGGTTTCGTTTTGTGTCGTGAAACACCCAGTTGCATTAAAATATAACTACTTAGTAACTAAGCTCAATTTGCAAATCATAACAAATATTTTCATGGTTGGTTTATTCAAAATGGCACCTAAAATTTGTTTAACAAAAACCACAATATGTAGGCTATTAAGGAAATAAAATGGCAATATTTGAATCCGAAATACATTTTGAAACTAACATAAGAAACAGACACGGAAAATGAAGAAATCTCTTGTCCACGTAACACGGATTTAAAGTTACGGCTGGCCAGTTTCACACGGTTTGTGAGATCCTGGATATGCGGTGGACGAAGGGTGATTATCCAATTGGTCCTGGTCATTATAATGCCTAGGAGAATTAGTAATTTTCCACCATATGACCCGCTTGCTCGTTTGCCAACAAAATGGCAACTGACCCGTATTTAATAAGTCCTAATCGTTTGCGTAACACAAAACCTTGGCCGACAGCATGCAACCAAGAATAGGATAATCGTGTCGGGCTTTTTCAAATATTAGTGTTTGACAAAGAAACGGAGTCGCGGGCACAATGTTTGTTGGTTTCACGAGCCCAATCAACTTTTAACATTGAGTAAATGTGTTCGCGTTACTATTACGATATAATGCTGTTTTTTTTGTGATTGTCATTAAAATTTTACTTGAAATGTCCGGCTCGTATTTTATTAGGGTTTCGTTCCTTTGAAAAAAAAAAAGAAACGTTTATAGTATCACTTTCCGATAGCTTTTTTCGTATCGCACGAAATTCAAAACTTATATACGCTTCCGTTAACCTAGAACCTTAAAACTAGACAAGAAGCTTACAATACAAACAAATAAATAAATCCGAAAATTAATAAATTATAATTATGCAAGCAATCCACCACGGTTTCGAGTGTGAACTGAAGAAGCATATTGTTGCAAATTGTATACTAAACCTTCCTCAGCAATCGTTTTATCCATGTGTGAAAACCGCCTGAAAATCCGTTCAAAAGATTTTGAGAGAATCCATCACAAAGACGACTAGACAGCTGTTCTTACACTGTATTTATACACTATAATTTAGCACATATGTATCGTTAGTTTAATTAGTAAAAAAACCTTTATGTTCCTACAGGTTCATAATGGTTCTTTTAGTGGTTAGTGTCATACAAAATTAATGCACCCGCAAACACATACAACTTTGTATATTTTCTCAGGTTGCTATTCTTGTCTTCCTTTTGGTACGGAAACCTCGATGTACCAGTCTGACTTACGTGGGTCGATCCAATGGGTAAGCCAGATTTTCACCGCCAGTAAGTTTGGTATAATGAACTATTTGCCTTACCTACAGATGAACTATACGTATCTATCTCGAACGTAGGGAAATCTATATATGTAGTCACGCCATAAATATTGTAACAAAGAATTTTTTTTAAATTGCAAATAACATTTATTACTTTTAGAGTGTGTAACTTTAATACACAAATGTAAAACAATTCAAAACATAAAAAGCTTGTTCGCAGTGGTCTCCATTAGCTTCAATACAGCCCTTCACCCCTAACGTTGAGGCCAGTTATCAATAGATGCACGTACTCTTTCGATGGGTAAATTCTTCACTGCGAATCGAATGGATTGTTTTAGGGACTCCAAGTTATCATGGCTTCTGGAGCAAGCTGTACTCTCTAAAACTGCCCGTAAATCGTAATCCAGCGAAGACTGTGTGTTATGATCCGACACCGAGTCTTGCTCGAAGGACCATACTTGGTTATTGAACATGGTGTTATTAAGGGGCTTAATTACACTAACACCTATGCCGATGCTTTGATACTTTTTTTCACAAAAATATGACTCAATCACTCATTCGTAGCTAACACCCCATCAAACCATAACGTAAGTCGGATAATGTCTATGTTGATATCTGTCGACTAACTGGGAAGTGTCCCTGGAGCTTTAAACATATTACACATAAATACGCCATTCTGTTTGTTAAAATGAGCAACAATTGCAAAAAAAAATCTCATCCGTAAACAAAACTCTTCTATGGAGCGGTACTGAAGTACGCAAAGGAAGGTCAATTATTCAGCTTTAATTTTCAGTGGGTCTCTTACAGACTGCACGTCCTCAGTCATAATACGAGACATTGTTCCAGGTGCTATCTTCGAGATAAAATCTTTTGCTTCCGGACAGTTTTTCTTCGAATTCTTTCAATTACTGCTCAGACCACCTTTTTCGTACGAACACTACGTGGACGGCAAGATCTTTCTCTGTCACAAACAGAGGAAGTGTTACTGTATGTATTAATAGCCCGGTACACAAACATTTGACTAATGCCAAGTGTATGGAGAGTTTTAAATATTGCATTTGGCTCCACACCTACTTTATGTAATGTAATCACAGCGACTCTGTTCTCTTTACCACCTCCCCTCTATTTTAATATTGCAAAATACTGTACAGTGTATTGGCGCCAAAATGAGAAAACATAATGAACAAGCGTATAAAAATGACAGATTCTAAATTCAAATGTAACATTTTTATTGTAACAGTATTGATGGCGAGACTAAGTACATAAATATGAATGTTTGTCTGTATGTCATAGATGAAACCAAATAGCACAGTAACGATTAGCCGGCAGCAACAGGAGGAGGCGCTTTGCGCATGGGGCAAGGGGCGAGCATAGGAACCTCACCTCATTGCACTGTTATAAAGTCGGTGGGGTTGTCCTGTAATGCGGGGCAACCCCATCTATTGAGGTGGAGTCGGTCCCTTAGGGGGCTGACTAGCCGTAGAGGTGCCCTGATGATTAGTTGCTCCGGGGCACATCACCAGGGGCGGCACTGATGGCACTCGTGGTGGTTTTTGTGGGTAATCGGCACTATCATGTGCTTCGAGTCCCACACACCACCCTGGGCCAGTGAATGCACGCGCGTAAATGCGTTTCCCCTCCGTCAAAAAAAAAGATTGAGCGCTGGGTATAGCTACCTATATATAGTTCTAATCAATAGTTATATTCCTTTAGGAATGAGGTCCGAAATAAGACATGACTCAAGATTGATAGAGCAGTGTAACATAGTACTTATTGCAAACATAACGGTGCACAATTGAAAACACGTTTTTTTTCTCGTGTTACAGGTATTTTGCCATTATAAGATCTGACCTTGATTCCTTGCCAAGATCTCATTCTATAAAAATCATTTGTCTGCAGAAGAAAGGCCTGTTACCCATCTGCAGTTTTGCAACTTTCCACTGCTCGGAAATTGATCAAACTTTATTGATCAATTATGATGACAAATGTATGTTTTAAAGGAGAAAAAAACGGATGTTTAACACCTTTCTATTAACAAATGTTACACGTTAACACACTAATAGTGTGACGTACGTTCTGTAATTCTTAGAATATTCTACAAAAAAATATATAAATTCCGACGCAGATTATATAAATTCGGAATTAGAATGTCTTAATTTATAACAGAGCAATTAAAATGCGTATTAGCAAGTATTACTCGCTCTCAGAGCTCTGTGTACACTAGGGTAGTTAAAGTTAGAGTTGAGCGCCCCTGTATCTTTGTTGAAATATTTGCAGTGTAAGCGCTGGGTGACTATGTGTAAGGGTTACGCCACATGCTGGGATTACTGTCGAACACCGTTCACGCCTTAGTATTGCCATTGCGTTAAATACATTCCATACAATTTAACACTACAATGTGAAATTGAGACAAATAAAAATATAGATTTTGTTGCATTAAAAAATTACCAAAGGATAAAAAATATCATTCTTGAAAAACGACCACATAAGAATGACCCATTTTATTAATGTTTAATTACTAAATAATTAAGATGTTATTTATAAGTTATAACGAAAATGGTGACTGGTAGCCAATTCTCTCCCTCTATTATAGAGTAGATACTTACACAGTTGTGGACTGTACATCATGTTGCACGTGCTGGTTCTTCGTTCGTCTGGTGTTGTGATGTCCTTCATGCATCAAGAATCATATTACAATTAAAACTTTCTTCGTTAACAAAACTTAATGTTTATAGTTTGTTTTCTTGCGTCCTGAAACCGATGATCTGTTTGTGGTGGCAATAAGCGGCGCTGCAGAGACCGGTGAGGATTCCTAGCCTAAAATATTCGTACATTGGGCCATATTTTACAGTGCTATTACAACGCATCTCGGTTATATAGCTAGTAGCCGTATCCGTGGCTTTACCCGCGTGACATAGTCTATAACCTGACCACGGATTTTATCGACATACTAGTAAAGTTGACGTCAAAAATTTCGCAGCCACTTTTATGTGACGTGCGGTCAAATAAACAGATACAAAAATTTTTAGATACAAAAATCTAAAAATTTGTCGGAACTGTTTTGTTATCGATGCTTTCCCAGCCCCTTTTTGGAGGGACCTAGCACTGACGGCGTTGCCATTGCAATTGCGAAAACAATTAGTCGGACTAGCGAAGACCGTCTTCAAACCGGGTAATCATCATGGCCTTATTTTTGGAAATGGCTAGCCGTAATGAGATACGACGATTTAGACCATTCGACTGCGATGTATAAATTATTATGAAATACGTAGGATATAATTGCCGCAGTACATTTTCTATAGGTTTTAAATTCGGTCCGGGGAATCGTCGCCCAACACGACCTCACCCTTAGTTATACGTACCAATGCTAGGTGCCGGTTGATTGTTGATACAGCAAATTTGTTCTCTGTCTTACTCGAGACGATGGGATTAGCCTGTTTTTCTACGAAAGATAACAGTTTTATCTCTCTGAATGTTAAACGTATGTTTGACTTGCGAAATCATAAGCACACTGTGTGCTGAAAAATATTTCTTGTGTGATTAGTCATTAGCTACAAGAATCACGATCACATGATTAAATTTCATATCATACGATACGAATATTATATTTCAATCTTGAATAATTGATATACAATTTACTGTTTACACTGCAAGATGAAAACATAAATATCATCAAAAGTAATATAAAAGTATTGCACTCTTTGTTCTATTTATCTTTTATTATCATATTAACACTAAACAATTTCTGTTTTTGCACAAGACCGGACTTAAGTATTTAGTTTTTACACAAGAGTAACAGAAGAGGCCATCGGTCCACACATATGGTTGATCTCATAGCAAGCAGCCCTAAGGTGACATTAATAAAAATGTGACTATGCAAATAACTTTATAGCAACTCGTAAAATATTTACGCCAGCCTGTGATAATGTATAATATCATACACTCAGATTATACGATATAAAGTAGGTATATTCATTTACATGAAGACGCAGGCCTCGATCCGATCCAAGATGGCGTCGTTATCGCTGCTAATGTTTGCGGAGCGCACACGCAATCGTTTGTTCTCTGGCACCGAGGCCAGTTCGTACGACATTCTTTTGAAATTTTAAAAGCATGTTTGAATATACCAATTGAATAAAAGGCCAAACGCAACGATTACCCATATTTTTACCTGTAAGACAAACTATACATTTAGCCAGGTTAAATCTGAAAAATAGAAGAAAAACATATATTGATTTCTTTTGTATAAATTGACTTCGATTAAATAAAAAAAAAAATATGTAACATAAACGTATGCATAATTTTAAAAATTTTGGCGGAGTTCAGAGAGTTGAGCATGCTACATTGATTAGTTTCTTTGAAAGAAATAATGCAACAAAAGTTGTAATTTATTATTATTTTTTAAAAACATGTCTTAATTTTTTATCACAAATGACTTTAGATCTAGTTTGTTAAACATCTTTAAAACTAATATATATAAAAAAACAATACAGGGAAATAATACATAAGTACTGGAATAGACCATGCCAACAGAGAGACAGACGTGTTCCCAACATTTTTTTTTAAATCCTATTCTTTTCATTTAGCATATTGTCATGAATTCAACATATTTGACTTTACACCACTATGAAATACTCAGATGTTACACACATATTTCATATATTCTTCATACAGACTTTTCGCGCTCACCGAGAGGCCTATGTCCAGCAGTGGACGTTTCCTGGCTTCGGTCTCTTTAGTCGACCAGAAGTATACTTTTCGGATCCCACAAAGTGAGATGAAGCCTTTCAATCCCTCCTTCATACCATTCCTCAAACGGGTCCCAACCTTACGATAGCACAACCTAGTTATTTGGGGCTAGTACTTGGAGAGGTACTACGGCGGTGACTTATGTGTGTGCGGAGAGATGTGTAACACCTCTTTCATTTAACATAAGGGGCGGCAAACGAGAAATGGGAGTCATTAGGCGACTAACAATGCCCGTTGACATTCGCACAGTTATGCCGATGATTTCCTCTCCCTCCTACGGCCATCGGATACTCACAAATCGAAAGCAGGCCGAGAGTTATACCCACGGCTGACCGATTTGGATATAATGCAGTAATAGCACTGCCTCTTTTACCACTTATTCACGTACATTGCATTATGTATGTCGGTGTGTCTCAAATAGGAAATGTTCCTGCTAATGTAAATGAGGACTTTAAGATTATAATGTTTGTTCGGCACAGAATTCTGTTTGTCTCTTTGTTTGTTACTTGTTGCTTTTGTGAGTCACTTTATCACGCAGTGCCGTGGCGGATGTGAATGACATTCTGTCAATGTTGGTATCTTCTAAAATCGCACTTGTTCTGTAAGTAATGTTTGAGTGGAACGAATTCGATACATAAGTAAAACTGGTTAGTTTTACCGTCGTATTATTGAAATTCGCAAGAGAACAAGGGAAACCAATGTAGCCATGAGTCAGTAATCGGAAGTGGCAATGGGCGGGCCATACTGCTCGCAAGGAATGTTCTCTAGTGGCGACCCCTCATTGGAAGAGGGAGTGTTGGACGGCCTCTTACCTAGTGCAGTTGCGACTTGGTTCTCAACCATTCATCTTGGTGTCGCTGGATGAAGGTGGCTCGTTACCGTGACCTGTGGTGCTCTGTGGAGTGGCCATCGTCCGGCTGACGATGGCGATGATAATGAATATTGAAAATGTCGTAGTAGAACTTATTTCATGACGACTGCCTCGTATCTATAGGTACAATTCGTACGTTCGGTCCTAGGTACGAGTAGCGGGTGGGACAAAAAGGGTTTTTAGGATTTTGCAATTTAGTCTGCAGTCGGGAGCTTGGCTGGTATAACACCAGTATTTTTGAGTGGTCATTAATCCTTCGGTACTGTCCATGGTGCCTGCTTTTTCTCCGTTAATGACGGATGACGGAATAGTAGGGTGATGGAATAGACATTACACTTGTGTCTGCACACTCACTTGTCCACTATAACGTTATGATGTAGAGTTAATAACTATAGAGATGGCCGCCGCGCCCAAAATTCGGCTAGGAGGATATATTATAATTATTATATTATAATTATTATATTTCATCATCATCCGCCAATTGAGATCCTATTCTAAAGTAAGGGCTCGCCTATTGATTTTCGTCTTTCGTTGCTACCACAATTTATTGCAACGTGCATAACGAATTTTTTTAAATATTATTTTTAATATATCATAAGGGGGCACAGGAGCAATCGGAACCTTTTTATGGCTACTGACGCCCATAGACATTGGCATGATTGTCACGCAGATGCGTTGCTCTCCTAACACCCCAATGCCCCAACTGTCCATGCATTTTTCTTGTTCCTTTACGTTTTTTACAGAACTTATGTCATCAGATTCTATTCTAAACTAAGGACTTGCCTATGGATCTTCCTTTCTCATTACTATCACAGTACATTGTAACGTGCATAAGAAATTGTTTATTTCTTATTTCTTTATATTTTTTTTCAGAACTTATGTCATAAGTTTTATGAGTTGCCTTATTATTATGTAACTTTTCTGTTCATTCGAGGACAAACACAGGATTCTATCCGGTTCCACCAAGTGGTTGACAACTGCAAAATAAAATATCAAATAATTTTTGAAGCGTAATGCACATTGCTACGCGTGGGTTAAATTTTCTAGCACTAGGGCAAGGGGCCGCGTATTTGGCCCAGCTCAATATACACAGAGCACATAAACACGCACATATCACAATATGTACACTGCGCACACAGCGGGGCTCGTACAGAAAATATTTGGTAACACCGCCAATGTAATCCAAGGAGTTTGCCTTGATATATTAAACATACAGATCTGTTGAGTTGGTCAGATTTTAATTGTTTAGGCCAATACATTTATGTATCAAGGCGGGTAGTTTTTGTTGTTTTATTTAGTGTATCTCGGAAACAGCTCTAACAAATCGTGAGCGATTCGATTTTAAGTAATATCTTCCGTTTACTAATTTGTGTGTATGTTTTTCTTTAAATCATTATCGGATTCTGGCCGTTCTACATTAGGAACGCCATAAAATAATTATAATACTGATGAATGATCGTATCGTATTTTTCTTTTTTTTTTTTTCGGAGGGACCTAATACTGGTTGGCGGCGCTAGTCCAGCCAAACAGTTCGACTGACTACGAAGACTTTTTGTCTTCAGGTTTAGGGAGACGAAAGGAGGACAGACCTCCGTCTTTTCCCGCAGATGGTAAGACATGAACCGGGTTGATTGTGGACGTACCCTATAGTGATTATTTTTGGGACCGAAAAGGGGGAAGTGGTCCCCCTCCACACACTAGTGGGACGGCGCGCGCACGATGCCGTTTAAGTTGCGGTGTCGTGGATAAGGATAATTGAGCTCGTTTAGTGTTTGGCTTATCTGAGGAGGAGGCCTCCTCGCCCCCCCCCTCTTACAGAGGGGGTCGATTTGCGCTACAAATCGGCAAAAGCCGTAATTCTTAATTTATTTATTATTAGAGCTCTCTAAAGTCGCGTTATTTTATTTCTACCAATCTAAGCTCTAAACTTACGGATTCGAATCCGGGCTCGTTTCCGTAAGCGGTGTGTGAGTTTGACATTCTGTCAGTCATACGTTATAACTGTATCACTGTATGTGAGATTTCATCGCTCGACCGGTACGAGCGGTGTATATCGTATTGGTTCTAGCAGGAAAAATGCATTTACGCACCATCCAGCCGACCCAAGGGGGCCTGA
>JAFELO010000199.1:787486-819513 GCA_017140195.1 Eumaeus atala
CGGATTCATTATCGTATCGGATGTTAGCATAATATACAAAGGCTCTACTGGAAACTCTACGACGTCGGGTTAAATATTGTCTTATTATGTTACTTATGTAAAATCTTATTTTGCGTGAACGTTCACTTGCCTTTAGTTGTTTACCGCTGTTCCTCGCCTGTATTATAGCTTATTCTGATACCTACTAAATATACAAAAATTCCACCCCGGTGAGAAAAGACCATGTAAGTGTGAAAGGGGATACTGACCCCCCCAGTCATGATACTCTCCTTGTGCCATACATTTGCGGCGAGGCCATTTTAGCTACAGTGCACGAGCAGAATCAGGGGATGAGAGATCCCGTGGCCTTTCTGGTCAACATTATAATAGTTAAATAACTTATTATAAAAAAATCTAATAATGGGATGCACCTCTCCCATCAGCGAGAGTGTGCGGGGTCATTAACAATATTAGTGTGCAAATCGGATGTAAAGTTCTACGTCACTTATCGCGTTATGTCAGGATTACATATGGAGGGCTATGTGACCATCCTGAGAGATGGACTCTAGGTGAGGAGTGTTGTGTGTACGATGGCAGGCTATAACACATCTGTGAGGTACACACCCAACGTGTCCTCAGCATATGGCCTTCGGAGCCGTACTTGATATTGTTTGTGTCTAACACAGGCATCAGCTCATATCTGTTATCACAATACAGACTATGGTTATATCTTGACAGATATGCAACAATTCTTTCTAATAATAATTATGCTCCTAACAGTTCGTGCTATACTGCTTTGCAGACAAATTGGACTTACCACGCCGCGGTGTCGGACGGTCACTGTTGGTGCGGTTTATGAGTGTCTTAGCCTGGAGGGAAGGGAGGAAGGAGGGCAACGAGTTTGCTCAACAATTCAGGGCATAGGTGGTCATTGAAAGTTTCTGTCTGTCAGTTTGCATATACTAATACTATATATCGTTCTGTACTAATAATATCAAGCTGAACAGTTTGTTTGTTTGTTTGATAGCAGGAAACACTAGGCTTGAATTAAAAATATTTTTCCTTTGAATTTTCCATTTACCAAGGAAGGCTTATAGGGCATATACCATGAAGCTACGGCTAAACGGAAAAGAGTTACGCGAGTAAAACCGCAGGGTGATGGTAATAGAAAATATAGCTAGATGATATCTTAGCCAGCGACTGGATCCTATCATCTCCATCATGGTCAGTTCCTGTTGTTATTTATTAGTATTTCAGATTTAACTAGCGAAGAAGTATAAAACTTGTTGAAATTAATTCACGAAGAATAACGCATTTTGTTGGCATATTGCCTGTAAAGGTCACAGCCTTATGGCTAGCCTCAGATAATCCTTTAAGAAAAAGGCACGGAGAGATATTATACTCATAGACATTCCCACTTGTCCTCCGTAGTCTTGTCCATAATATCTGCACATGTGCATACAGGTGGCAGTTGAAAACACACTCAATATTGACTTAGCAAATGTGTACCGTTATTCCTGACCGTGACCTTGGCAGCCAGGTTCAGACACGATAAGTAGTGTTAATATTGGCATCGCACACTATTCTGTTTGACGAACGCTCTACTCTATCAATATATAAACATAATATTTATATTTGAAGCACTTTCGGTACACTAACAACGCCCCACTTGTGTGACTTGTCACTGAAAATGATAATCTTTCGGTCTGTACACACAAACTGGTTGGCTGTTTGTTTGTTTGTTCATTTGTTTTACGTAATTACACTATGTGTAAATAAAAAGGACGGATAAGCTGTCGATTAAATCGAAACGTCGTGTTTGGATGTTTGTTGGTTTGATTTCTTAGGCATTTAAAAAAATTAACCCTTAAAGTATTACTTTTCTGTTTGCTTGTTGTACGCCTGTCTGTCTGTTGGTTTATTGGTCCGTCGGTGGCCATTAAACACGGATTCGACGTGCCAATAGCCTTTGCAGTATTTTATTGTCTTCTACAGGCGCGTGCCTGGTCCAGATGACAAGTGGCACGGCAGGCGCGGGTAAATGAGCATGTGAAAGAGCTAGTGCGGCACGGCGTAAATGTCATCTATACGGCGACAGGGCGACAGGGGTTTTCACAGGTACACATACCTGTGAAAACTCACTTACACTTATCTCAAAGGCTGGCACCCTGCCTGCTCGATCCCAAATTTTTGCGGATGTCTATGGTCAGCGTTAGTCATCTACCACCTGCACGTTTGTTCGTTATCCTACAAAAATATTGCTTGTCCATAAGCCGGTCTACGGGCGGTATAATACGTGATAACACTTTAGTTAACTTAATTTCTAATTGATCTCTGAACGAATCGCTCGATGGAGAGATGGAGAGGAATCGTTACGCTCTCTCTCGCTCGCCAGCTCCGCCCATTTGGATCATTACTATGTCGTAACGTCACCACGACGTTACACTTTACCGTACAAGCAGCTAGCGTTATCACTTTACAAGACATTGTATGACAAAAAAAAATATATTTAACCATTTAAATGACATGAATATATAATATAAACGACATGAATATGAGTGGCCAAACACTTATTAAGTGGTAGAGGCTTCGATAAAAGTGCACGGCCGATGTTTGTGTTTCCAATTCGTGTCCGCAAAGATTCGTGTAACATACCCGAGCTAATTTGTGTTTGTTTAGTGCCATACGTGCACTGCAGTGCGACTTCCCTCGACCTTATTTACACCGTCCATTCTTATTTTTAACCGATTTTACATTAAACCAGTTTTACCCATACTGCTTCCGTAGATTCCGCCTTTCATATGCCGTGACCATCATCGCTATAAGATTACCGGAACGTCCGGAAGGTGAAGAGCTTTTTAAATGTTTAAATGAATCGCGATATATTATACTCTTACGTTATTTTTTAATGCGTATTCGTGGCTTGCCTATCTGAATAGGCGCCAACAATACTGACTACGTTGATTTTAGAAGTGACAGTATGTTGAGCTCCTTTTGACATGGGAGAACACCTTGAACTCGCTACACTAATCGTCACCATGTGTAGCCTGCCAGCCAAAAATAGTCATTCTGCCTACTACCCATTCAAATATAAGCAAGCACTTACTAATCCAACCTAACATTAAGCTAAAAAAAAACTGCTTCCTCACACGTTAAAATCCGTCGAGCCTTCTACTGCTGTAGCACAGAAATCTACATACATAACCCACACTCTGGGACAGTCGGGTAAAAATATTTACCAATGCCATATAGTATCTATTATTTATTTAAAATTATCGAATATTATGGCATAGATTAGAAAATATTATGTTTAAATAAGTTTTTATTTCACAATTCGTAATCCATGTTGTCCAATAAGCGAGATCAAACAGCGTCGGACGTGCGACTTTCAATAATTATGTTTGCTGGAATTGTTAGCGTTATTGAAGTCGCCATCTTGCGACCGCTGCTCACGGACGAATATTATGGAAAATTACATATGGAAATAAACTTGTCGTTCAAACTTACTTTTGCCTGCAACTTCACACGCGTGGAATATTGTTGTGTTTGAAAAAATATCGCATTCGAAATGTGACAAATGTTTTGCATCGTTCATTTTTAAGAAAATAGCTGTAATATTGATTCCAAAAACATCAATCCACGGACATACTCATTTTCTAAAATCAATAACTAAATATAACAAAAATGAAATCGAATTTTAGTCATCTACACTTGAATTACCTTTCTACTTAATTATCACAACATCGATGTGGAACCAGCTGCCACCGTCAGTATTTTCGAACCGATATGATATGGGGATCTTCAAGAAAAGAGCTTACCATCTTAAAGGACGGCAATGCGCCTGCACAACCTCGGTTTATGCGGACGTCTATGGGCGGCGGTAGTTACCTACCTCGTTTGCCCCTTATCCTATAAAAAATACTTAAAAAAAGAATTGTCATTCTAACAAACATTTCTTCATTCAACAACAACAACACATCTTCACCCCAGTTTTGTAATGAGTTAGGCAAGTTCTACTAAGCTAGGTACTACTCGTCGTGGTTAGAATAGTTTATTCTGCATTGACATGTGTTACCTGTCTTTGTGAAGCGAAAACTAGGTTCATAATTTTGACCGGTTCGTATGTTCATCAGCCGTTCCTTCATATCTCCTAAAGTGGTTATCATGTTCGTGTCATGATCTGCTGCTGATAGGCTATGTCTCATCTCAAATGAAAATGACATGAAAATGTGTTGCTCATTCAGACAGCCCTTAATTTTAAACGTCATATGTGTCAACGCCCATAACAACTCCGACTTAAACAAAATGTTGTAACGCCCATAAACCTTTTTACAATAATTATTTTGGGGTTGACCGTAGAAAAACGTGCAAACCGAAGTTACACAGTTACTTATTACAAATCTAATAAACAACACAACGTGAAGAAACCCAAAAAGGATTAACGGAGACACAGCCATAAAACGGACATATTTTATTTGCTTATATTACTATAAGCAAAATATACGTCCGCTATAAGGCTCTATCTCTCTAAATGTTTTTTTGGGTTTCGTTGGAAAATCCGCGTAGGCTTACATCGGTAGGTACCTCTCAGGTGATAATGAGTAACACACGAGCTCTAGTCAGGTACAGTCGGCTCTCCTTTTATCATCTTATACATTTATTTATGTAGAAAGCTGGCATAGGTTAAATGGTATTATATCGTAAGCATATAATATACACAAACCTTGATGCCATCTTCATTCAGGCAACAAGGAATAATAAAAATATGCTGTTGACAAACATTGTAAAAATCTCCAAATTGTAAAAAAAAATTAATAAAAGAAACCAATAGTGTTGTTTTATAAAAATGCAAGTGAAACTTCTGTTTAAATAAAATGGTATTGTGCAATGCTACCGACCATAAGGACAGCTGAAGCGAGCGATGTTATAGCTACGTACTTCTTCTGCTACGCCAACGTACCCATCCGATTCAGCGCTACGTAACAGACGTAGCCAAGTGTGATGCAACATGTGTCAGATAGACAAAGCCTTTTCTGCCAGTGTAAAATAAAAGTGTAAAGAAAGGTTTACCTTTCTTTACACTTTTATTTAGTAGGCTTTTTATTTAGTAGTAGGGACACTTTAGTGTCTTGTCCTTAAGTAACTGATCTGTACGAACTACTTACTCCCCTAGCTACCTACTTGCCAGCAGATGGGATTCAACAAGGTATTATCCTTATCTACGACACCGCAACTAAAACGGCATCGTGCGCGGGCCGTCCCAATAGTGTGGGGAGGGGGAACGTTTCCCCCTTTTCGGTCCCAATAATAATCACCATAGGGTAACGCCCACAATAAAATTACGGTTTGTATCTTCCCATCTGCGGGAAAAGAGGGGGATCTGTCCCCTTATCGTCTCCCTAAACCTGAAGATACAAAAGTCTTTCGTAGTCATTCGAACTGTTAAGGCTGGACAAGCGCCGTCAATCAGAAGTAGGTCCTTCCGAAAAAAAAAATCAACAAGGAGGCCTCGAAGGGTTCATATCTAGAACACCTAAATAGCTGACCACTCTAAAATATTGCTTTTGCACTAACTATTAAATATAATGTACTACAAAGAAGAGCTAGTGCCATGCTGCATAGAAGGAGGTAGTGCCATGCATAGTGCATTACACTACATCCTCCAATGCAACGGAATTGGGCCGGCACGACCGGGGCACCGGAGAGGTACCTCACGCTTACATAATACCGCCGTGATAACTTCGGTGTCGCGTTTCGTGCTGTTTGTGAATAGCCGGTGGCCCATTGGGGGGGGGGGGTGGTAAGGAGGGCAACGCATTGGCATAGTAATTATGTGGATGTTCATGAGCGTCGGTAGTCGTAACAAGGCTCTGATTGCTCGTTTTCCCCCTATTCTATAAAAGAAAACAAACAGTAACTACGTAAGTGCGTTCTTAGCAGAATTAGGTAGAAAATTAGATACTTAATTTGTTTTTTGTTTTTGGAATTATTCACCTAGTATAAGTATCTAATGCAATATCTGTATGAGTATTGCTACACGAAATAAAACGTAACCTCATTTAAACAGCAATAACAAGCCGTGGCAACATCGCAACACAATGAGATCGTTACAATATTAGCTTGTTATCAATAAGAGAAGCTCTAAATTAATTTGTCGAGTCTTAGATATTATTGTGCAAGCAAACAATCATGCTTGCGGTGTCGACAACAAATATTTGTTGTTTAATTCTGATTATTCAGAGTGCAATAAAAATATTCTTTTTCAAAATTTCTTTATAATTTGTTTAACTTTTCTTGTTAATGTAGGTTTTTGGGTAGGGAAGAATATATAAAATGTAAAATTATATAATTGTCGTAATTCACGTCGTGAACGCGCTATAGAAAAGAATGGTATTGAAATTAAAGTCATCAAAGTATCTTGGAAAGAGGTAGTGACATGCTGCATTGCAGCTGAATTGGGCCGGCACCACGACCTCTCGCTTACGTAATACCCCCCGTAAAGTAAAATATTCAGTGCCGCGTTTCGTGTACTTTGTAAGTACCCAGTGGCTCATTTGGAGGGAGGGGGGTGAAAGGAGGACAGCGCACCGGCATAGCAATTGCGTCCATGGGCGTCTGTAGTCGTAAAAAGGCTCCGATTGCTCGTTTTTCCCCTAATCTATTTTACAAAAGTCACGCAGATTCAAAGTTATATGTCTGCTCAATATTAGTAGCTCTCCTTCGCCTCACCGTCCTAATCCTTTAGAACTTCTAACAAACCGCATCATACACCACCAGCAAAGCCATGACACGATCTAGTTACAATACCACTAAGCCTTTCAAAATTTTTTTTTGGGAATTCTCAGCCATTTATAATTCATCTTAAAACGAAATAAGTAGGCATTAAGGTGAACTAAGTAGGTATTAACATGAACAAAGTGTTAAGATGAAATTACAAAACTAGTCAGCGAGTAACATTTAATGAAATACTGCGCCTACTAATGTGTCTGCGCAAAGACTTGTGCACTATAACATGTCCCGCGCAGATGGCTCTTCTCAATAGATATGGCCGCTGTAGCCGAAATGCGGCTAGGACGACATTTTCATTTGTTGTAAGAAGTGGTAAGCTACTTTATTCAGTAAAATGATGCTCTAACGTGTTTTCTTTGTTACAGCTGAAGCGGAATCTTGAGACATGTCGTAAAACTTTACCTCACTTGTACTTGGAAATGGAAAATTCCATTCCACTCATCATTGTTATCAGCAGATAGCAGGCTGTCTCATTATTTATCTTGATATTTCGCGAAAGGCTTTGGCGAGATTTCCAAACGTCACCCGTCTCATAAATTAACGTCAGCCGTCAGAGCCTCGTGATTTCCCGTGTTTGCCGACTGTTTACCGACACTCACCCAATGTGATAATGTTGTTCTTGTGAATAAATTGATGACATCCGCGTGTAATGCACTTGTACAATGTGCCTAGTCTGTAGACTAGCTCACGGTGTTGAAATAGCTTGTAAGAATTGAGGTGATCGCTTATACATGTATGATGGTCACTATGGTAATGGGAACTCCACCCCATTGCACTTTGACAAAGTTGGTGCGGAAAGAAGAAAAAGGTCGAAAAATAGATACACCACCAGTTAATATGTATTACGTAACTATTGATATAACATTCCGTGAAAAGTCTCTTCGCAGCCGGAGCGGAGTTTTAAATTAAGATATGATAGTAAAATTCGATTCGGACTCACACCTGGGTTCCGTAACGGCTCACTTTTATTTTTGGAGTGATAGTTGATTCCTGATACATATATCATATATGAACATTTCGGTTATTTAACAATAGTCAGGACAGGGAATGTGAAAAAGCGACAGCTTTACACGCGTTTTTTTGTAGTATAGGGGGGCAAAAGACAAATTGATGCCTTTTTCCGACTACCGACGCCCTTTAACATCCACATAATTACTATGCCGATACGTTGCCCTCCTTAACCCCCCCCCAATGGACCACCGGCTACTCATAACCCGCACGAAACGCGTCACTGAAGATGTCACTTTGCCGCAGTATTATGTGAGCGAGAGGTACCTCCCGGTCGTGCTGGCCCAATTCCGTTGCATAGGAGATGTAATGTCGTGCACCATACGTGTCACTACCTCCTCCATAAAGTTTTGTCTGGGAGTTCTGTTCCGAGAGGCGAGGAAAAGAAGAGAAAAAGGTGCTCAGCTTTTTCTTTTCTTTTCCTCGCATAACAATTGTGTGTCTATGGGGGTCGGTAGTCATTAAATAGCTCCGACGGATCATTTATCAACTATAAAAACACCATAAACTACATAAAAGGGATATGATACTAGGAATGAGGAGGTCGTAAGCGACAACATGCATCCGTATTACGTAGTAGTTAGTACCGCACAAACCCTGCATTCTCGTTACAATGTGACACAACCAAACAGCTTAAGCGCATCTCGCATCTATATTAATAATATAAAGCTGAAGAGTTTGTTTCTTTGAACGCGCTAATCTCAGGTACTGTCAGCCCGAATTGAAAAAAAATATGTGTTGTATAATAGTCCATTTATCGAGGCAGGCTATACGCTATATACCATGACGCCACGACTAATCGGACCGGACTTATGCGAGTGTAACTGTGGAGTGATATTGATGAGCCGCCGGGGAGACCATAAGTGGCTGCCACTCACATTGTACCATCGTGACGTAATAGCAGTCCACTTTATGGTTTCGTTATAGCCCATGCCAAGTAAAATATGTATTTGTTTTATTGACAAATTATTATGGTACTTTTTTTATATCATAAGAAGGCGAACGGGGAATCGGAGCCTTTTGATGTCTACCGACGCCCATGGACATTAGCATGATTCTTGCGCAGATGCGTTGCCCTCCTATCATCCCCTCCCCAATGCGCCCCGGCTACCCACAAACCGCTCCAAACGCGACAGCGACGCTGTCACTTTACGCCGGTATCAAGTGAAAATGAAAAATGCTATATGAAAACGTATATTTTCGAAACTCTTAGTTACCTACTTCAACGTACCTACAAAAAGAAGAAACACTCGCTTTTGTGTGTCTGTGGCCGTCGGTGATCACTTACTATCAAGTAGCCCAAGTGATGGTTTGCCTCCTACACTTTAAAAAACTTTTGAAATTAGTGTCGCCTATTCTATAACCAAAATTCACACTTCTATCTATAGATTTGCATTGCACAATTAATAAGTTATGGTATCGGTTGTCCCATTATCCGACGCGCGGCTAGTTTTAAACTCAAAGAGGACATTATTTGATTAACACTAATTAGTATGAACTGGCTTTACATCGTTGTTTCGAAAGCGCTGGCTTAACTTGCATTTGTCTATCGATACTTCTGTACATACAGTCTCTATTACACTAAGTATTGAGTTGAAAATACAATAACGTGGCAATGACAACGGCAAATACATTTCGGTTATGCAAAGCCAATTTGGGTTTTATGGAGAAAGTAAAGGCTTTCTACTGTCGTATGCTTTTGTAAGCCGAATCTTATGGGTAAAAATAGGCAATTTAAAGATTTTATAAATTTCTATAATAATACTATCCTCACTATTTTGTCCCCTGCAGGATCTCGCCTTGGAAAAAAAACAAAACTACCTATCATCCATATGAGGACTATAGTTACAGACATTATCAAAAAGGTTAAGTTCTTTTTTCTCTGCAAATTGCATATTATTTGTAAGTATAATGTATTTATTACTTCTGTTGTCAATCATTTATCTATACTTATTATAAAACAAAGTGCCCAAAAGCTGTTTGTTTGTATGTGATCCATTTTCTTACAATCTACCTAACTTACTTTCATGCGTTTTTCATCCACGAATAAGAGGGGTACTCGAGGAAGGATTTAAGTGTAAGTATATTAGAAGGATAAGCCGGCTAGAATTAATACATTTTATGCTTACTTATATACAATATCTACATAACTAAATTTCCTGGAACATACGGTGTTAGTCATTTAAAATTTGGTTAATAACTTAAACAGTTTCACTAATGAGATATATTCAAGAAACGAGAAAGAGTAATTTATGTGAAAAACTATATAATACTGTTTTGTGCACACAATTGAAATAATGATAATAATAATAATAAAATAAACATTTGTAAGGACTTAAGTTTTCGATTTCTAATATTTAACTAACTATATAACACCATCAACAACGACACATCTTCGCCAGCTTGCCAGCTCCCTAATGGAGTAGGCAAAGAGAACGGAATGCCATACATCAGGACTCTTACATATAGACAGATCGATATAGATTAATATATAAATAACATCACATAACCGAGAGCTCTGTCTGGAGTAGTAAAAATATTCCACGTCTTATGGATACTGCCTATGATGATGAAAGCGATGGTAAACGACTATCCCACTTTCGCCTTGCTACAATCGGCATAGCAAGTTACGGTTGCTATATTAAGCGTATTATCACTTCTTTCAAAGAATTTGTCCTTGGAATCGTCTTCTTTGCAGAGCCACCAGCAAAAAAGAAGAAAAACTGGCTCAATTTTTTTTGCCCTCCGAATGCAAACCAATGGCGTTGCAATTGCAATTATCGAAACGGTTCGCCTGACTAAGACGAAGAAGAGAAAAGTAAGAAGATGTTGATGTCTTCTTGCTCCAGTGCGTCTGAGGTGCACAGAAACAGAATCGCAGCAATGCCCATTTCTGGAATCTGAAATGTTTTCTGTTTTATCCGGGCCTTTTTACGACTACCAACGCCCATGAACATCCACATAATTACTATGCCGATGGTCTGCCCTAATTGGACACCGGCTACACACAAGCAGCACGAATCGCGACACTGAAGATGCCACTTTACGTTGGTATTATGTGACCGAGAGGTACCTCCCCGGTCGTGCCGGCCCAATTCCGTTGCATAGGATGATGTAGTGTAATGCACTATGCACAGCACTACCTCCTCCTATGCAGCATGGCTCTAGCTCTTCCTGCTGCGTGTGTTAACATGTTACTGAGGTGGATAGAAATACTGTACAAAGTGGATTGTATTTTCTACTAGCATCACCCCGTGGTTTCAGCCGCGTAGCTTCGGTCTTATGGTCGTAGCGCCATGGGGCATAACCATAACCATTGGGGATAAATTTAAATAATAACTATTCAGAGACATATTTTTTCAATGTAACTAGAAATAAGCGCGTTCAAACAAACGTTCCAACAAATTATTCATCTTTGTATTATTAGTAATTAGTAGGAAACATTTCATGGCTACCGGAACCCATTAACATTCGCACGGTTAATGGGTATGCACATGTGTCGGATTTTTTCACACCCTACTCCCCAAGAAGCCACCGGATACTCAAAAAAGTTAGGTACGAAACACGATTGTATAGCCATCACTTTTAAAGTGGTATGATATGAGCGAGAGGTTTCTCCCCAGTCGTGCCAGCCCGTTTCGGGTGCAATACAATAATGGCACCATCAATTGAAACATGACCATGCTGAAGGTTCACCACTCACCACGAAAGAGGCGTCGAGTTGCCGTAACCGGAATTAACTTTTAACAAATGACACCTGAGAATGGGAATTAAAACACCTCAGGAATTACAATCCCTGGAGTTCATACAACATAATTTAATTACAATAAAACTACTTTTACGTATTTTATCGCTGTTGATTTAATTATTTACCTAGACCGACGTTTTAGAAGCTTTACAGTAAACCTGGTCATGGGTAATCGCGATAAATCTGTACAAGTATTATTATTGTAACGAGTACATTCGCGTAATCTCAAGGCATCAATAACACAACTCAACTTACCTATGATCATAAACGTATCACAAAATTTGTCGTTATTCGAAGCCGTACAAAAAAATACAAGACGGTTCAAAAATCACGAGTCTCCAGTAATTAGTAGACATAAATTGGCGAAACAACACCAGATAGATAAATCGATCATATATCTCCAACGATTTCACGCACAATTCCTTACAATAGGTACAAGTCAAATGGACTATCAAAGGCCATTCATTCATGAACGGGGGCTAACAACGATTTACCCATGTAATACATATTTCATTATTACTTCCTTTTATAGTGTGTTTGATTTTATAGCTCTGGCATCCCCGATTTTTTAAACACCAAAGTTTTTATATTCAATAGGGGGCGTTGTATTGTTATACAATATTTTACGGCAGTTTTGTATTTAATGTACGGTCAGAAATAAAAATAAAATAAAGTTTAAAATATCAATTTTCACAGCCTTTAGCTAATTTGGCAACATTTTTTTAGAAATTTGTATTTAATTTATTCTCAAATGAGAATAAATTAAATACAAATTTGAACGATAGTTGTTATTTACTTCGTGGGTGTTCGCATACCGCATGCAGTAATTGATTTGCGTTTAATCCTAAAAAAATATTTTTGAAACCTTACAATCAATACAAAGTTTGCAATAATCTTATATTCAATAGAAAAAACAAAAACTCGACTGCTTAAAATATATTAGAATGTACCCAGTGTCAACAGGGAAAAGAATACACACACAAGCGCTCAAAAACATTAGTATTTCTAATGTAGTCGGGTATAAGCACCACTTGGAAAAATTGTGTCATGTTTGTGTTCATTTTCTAGAGCCTTGAAATGTTACAAAAACATGAAAGATTGCAAAAGTTTTATCTTTACATCATACTTTTTTTTGTTAACGCGGGGAAACGCATTTACGCGCCTTCACCGACTCTGGGTGGGGTCCAGTGGTGTGTGGGACTCGCGGCACATGATAGTGCCCGATACCCACAAAAACCACCGCGAGTGCCATCAGTGCCACCCTTGGTGGGGTGCCCCAGAGGAACAATCATCAGGGCACCTTGACAGCTAGTCAGCTCCCTAAGGGACCAACTCCACCTTCACAGATGGGGTTGTCCCCACATACTTTGGGACAGTGCAATGGGACGAGGTTCCCATCCTCACTCCTTACCCCGTGCGCAAAAGCGTCACCTCTTGTTGCTCTTAGGTCCCATCTTCTTATAAGAGGGGTGCAAAAATTCCCCTCGGTTCAATTGGCTTCGCCTGGGTTCACCCCAGGCTACTCAGTCCCACCGCCACGACAAGGCTTGAAACATGGTGGGGATCTTTATAACTTCCTTTTATAATGTACACCAACTTAAATTATCTAAATTTTGAGATTGAAAGTCCTTAACTTTATAAATCTTATATTCTGACGGTATCTTAGTGGTTGTTTTCATGTCAACCTTAACAGTTCCTGAACGCATCAGACCAGTTGTATTCACCCGGAGATACCGGCATATTCACTTCCGCTTGGCCTTTCATTGTGCAATTCGACAAGGCAGCTTCGCGCCGCCGCTGGCCATGCTCAACAATGGTACGACAAAAATCGAATTCCAAATTCAAAAGCGCATCGTTGAGGTTTATTGGCTTAGCGCTTGATTGATTGTGCGAACGGCAGTGCAATTTTTTTTCTTCTAAATCGCATCCGATGTTGCCAGTTTTTGCCGGCTTTATAGATCGATAATATATTTTGATTTGGGCGTGGCGAATCAGTAATAACCTTCGTCGGTGTAGGAAGTTTTATTTTTGTAACAGGTACATTGTAAGTACGCTTTTACAAATGTATGAAACTTGCATCATGCACTTGTGTATGTTACGCATATTAAAGTTCTTCATTCATAGTAAAGTGCTCTATTTCATCAAAAGAACTGTCTGCGAGTACAGTTGATTATTTATTACCGTGTAATATTTTCAACTACATAATTTTTTTCGAAAATCAAATAGACGTTAACAGTTTACTAATTGTGAGTAAGATATTAAACTTTGTATCCGATAATCAAATTAAAATGTTGCCTTATTTATCATCTTGTTCCATTCAAAAGTAATAACACATTGTTTATAGACGAAAAATATCGGTCTGTATATACACTACTATATATAGGTAGACTTTTTTTCATGGGCAATCGTAGCAAAAAATGTTAATGGACGTACCATCTGCAATTGAAAAATCTTGAAACTCCTGCGGTAATATCTTCGGTGGATCGTCAAATTTGTCTTTACCGAGTAAAAATCATACTCTACTAGCTTTGTAGCTATGTAGTAGTGAAACATTGCAAAGTACCCATATTTAAAAACAATATGATATGATGAATATGATTTTTGTATGACACATTATGCATACCGTTTCTTCGAAGTTGCGATTATGCAAAAAGCGCATTTAACCCGTGGAAGATGTTCCTAGTATGTATTTCGAACTTAATCTACTTCGAATAAGATATAATTTCAAGTGACAGTGAATACGTTATTCATTAAAGAAATATTAACATAAGCTCAAATGAGACAGGCCTCTCGTTTCCACTCACGCGCAGGGTGCTTATTACATAATCATAACCCGAGGATCCGTTTTTGGAAAGTACAATTTTATTTTGCCTTCCAGATATACAAACGAAGCTTATTTTATGGTTAAAAGAGTTCATATTTGAGAATATTCATTTATTCGTTGTGCATTTTGTTAGAACCGTGACGCATTTGTGCCACCGTGAATAAACGGACACACTGTGTTGACACACAAACATTAAATGTTTACTAAATGTTAACATAATTGTAATGAGTTTTTTTTTATATTTTACTTTTTTATGAGTTATTTATAGTTTTATTTTCAATGCACAGTTATAATTAAGGATAAGCTTTAAATACTAGATCTGTTAATTGAATTATTAATTAATTAAGAACGTAAGTTGCTCGATGAAGGCCAAATATCTTTACATGCTTTTTGTTCTTGAATAGCTCTAAGTGACCAGTTTCTTAGTTAACTTATTTCAGAAACGAGTACCAACATGTATCTCAAAATATAACTAGCTACGTCATCTAACCAAACTGCAGGACTAAGTGTATAAATTTAAATTTATAACTAATTGTATTTATAATCATAAACTGATTCATAAAGATTAGATACATATCCAACCTAACGAAGTAGTTAACCAAAAATCATACAATAAATGAATGTACACGTATCGATTAAAACAGTAATTAACGAACAATATTTAAAGATAGCAACGCATTTATTTGCTCATAAGACTATCCATTTGTCAAACGAGTCCTAAGGACCATCAAATATCCATTTTAGATTGTTATTCCAAATGACAACAGTCAACAATAT
Organism: Eumaeus atala; assembly: GCA_017140195.1. NCBI lineage: Eukaryota > Metazoa > Arthropoda > Insecta > Lepidoptera > Lycaenidae > Eumaeus > Eumaeus atala. Next base: position 802,612 of record JAFELO010000199.1, read on the forward strand.
TATTTACATTCCGTGTCAGTTTGTTTTACATTCGAAATACAGGCTGAATGAACGGCGCAGCTACATTCACGGTTGGTTTTTGCTTTTAACATAATGCCCATAACACATCGCAGTCCCTTCGGCACAAAAGGTGAATGAGGAACTGAATAATAATGTATGGACCATGGAAGTTTGACAAAGTGTTTGGTGATATGACAGCCACGGCCCACGTGGAGTCGGTAGCCGTAAAAGGAATACCTTTTGTCCTATTCTATCATTGTTGTAATTTATTATTATACTGGCATCACCCCGCGGTTTCACCCGCTTAACTCCGATCGTATTAGTCGTAGCGTCATGTTATATTAACCTACATCCTCGATAAATGGACTATCCAAAACAAAAATAATTTTTCACTTCGCGCCAGTCGTTCCTGAGATTAGCACGTCGCGTTCAAACAAATAAACTCTTCGGCTTTATATTATTAGTATAGATTAATACTAATTAAGATTTTTGTATCAAGGAGACAAAGACGGATCAACGAATAGAGATGATTAGTCACGTAGTTATTCTACTGTTAGACAAGACGGGCGTTAGGAAGTAGACCAATAGATTCCACCATTCCATTTCTCCATTGACATCCATAACAAAGTCTCCATAATTCCCTATTATAAAATAATGGCTGATCAAGGCTCACTTCTCTGGCTCACCTCTATCTCATGTTTTTCAATTAAATTCATTCTGCAAAATATTATATATATATATATGTATATATATATATATATATATATACAGCAATTATATTACTTATTGTTAATGTATTTATCGCAAATGTAATTTATATGTGTGTGGAGTACTCACACAAATTTATTACCTGATTTATTAGAAGATTACACACCCGTTATCAGGTTCTCAACTGAAGGTTTATTGCGGCCATTTAAATTACAGTTCATGTTTTGACTTTATATTCACGCCCATGTTAAGTATTAGAATAATATAAAGAAAATAGTTAAATCGATTTCCGAATGAAGTCCAAGGGCTTAAGACTTCAGTATATGGAATCTCAGGACAGCAAACATCGACAAAAAAAATTTCTTTTCATTTGCTATTTCTATTTTCTGGTAAGTCATATAGGTATGTATATGACAAATAAGGCCTATTATATGTATATACATAACTCAGCAAATTGATTTTTATCAACAGTGGGACATAAAATTTCTCCTACTTTCTTCTTGTTACCTTCGCTGCGGGTGCCAAGACGATATTAAGGTATCATCTCATCACATATCAAAGGGTCATTGTGGTTTTCGATGTCATGTCGATACTGGCGACGTACGAGTTGCAGCGATGGAAACGAGTGGTGTAGGACTATTTAAAAAGAAAATATCTCCGCCTTATGGCCCTGAGGCTAGTAATGTTGTTGTTTTGATTTAGCAGATTTTTACCGCAAGGGAACTTTTTATACTAGGATACTATCGTTAATCGCTATATCCATAACCACACAATTTCCACAATTTGACAAATACATTTCAAAAGCAAATGAGTTGTGTGAAAGAATATGAAACGCGAACAAAAGAAGTGCCAAAAACAAATTCTTGCGCACACAATGACACACAAAGCACAGTTTTCATATTGCGGCCCACTTGATGTCTTTCGCGTATGTTGGCAACATTAAGGGCCCTTGAAGTAGCGCGTAAGTGACAGCATATATTGTGGACGTAGCCAAATTGCGTGATAATTGATCGTGGATCTTATGCCCTTATGTTAAGATTCATAACTATTGTTACGGAAAGGCGAAGCAATGAAAGGACTCACTGGTTGTTTTTTTGATACTCGAACAAGGGTATTCCTATGACATACGGGGCCATTTTTGCAACGGCCAAAATCTGCTATAGTTGTATCTAATCAGCAGCTCTAGTAAAAGGAAAGATGTATGTTGTACTTGGGGGCCTTGAAGCTCTTCTGAACTCCAAAACGCATCCGGAAGTTTAGAAAAGATTTAAGCACAATGCTGCTCAAACTATTTTTTTATAAGGGATATTATTATTGAGATAATTGTTTTGTAATAATTACAATTAGATTAGCGCCATACTGCATTGCAGCCGAATTGTGCTAGCGCGACAGGGTAGGTACCTCTCGCTCACCGAGAGTGAGAAGGAAGGCACATATATATACGGTTATGTGGATGCCCACGGACATCGATAGTCATCAAAGGGCAAAAAATCATCTTAATTATCATTTCTCCTTCTATTTAAAATTTCTACGACGGATTTGCTTTAAAATTATGTTTTTCATAAATTATTTTCATTATGTTTTATTATATATTATAAATAAATTATGTTTTTCAGTAGCAGCTCTTACACAGCTTAAAGTTTTTGTGGATTTTATACAAGTTTCCAAGTTATGCAAACACTGTCTTGAGCATGGAAAAGTTTTATAATTAATTAATTCGATCATTTTACAGCTTCAACAAGAAAGACACTATGATTATTAATTGAAAGTGTCTCAATGAATTATTAATTATACTTGTCCGTGTTTCAGAAATATATAGAAAGATTTGTATATTTATATGTTGTTTGTAATTTTCACTTCCACATCGGGCTAGACCAGGAGAGCTCGAGTATTACACCATAGCCATAACACATGATTACCTACAGAGCAGAGGGTAGAGGTAGGAACGAATTTAAAAAACCTGCGATGATGTGGGAGTTGATGAAAATCAGCAGACTTTGATCATCAAACAAAATCACCAACTTCAATATCAGGGACACCGATAGGAGTACTACGGGCAGGGAAGGCACATGACATTATTCAACCTTTCTGTTTATTGCTTCCCACATCACATCGCCTTTCTTTTGTTGACGCGGGGAAACGCATTTAGGCGCCTGCACCGGCCCTGGGTGAGGTCCAGTGGTGTGTGGGGCTCACGGTACATGATAGTACCGAATACCCAAAAAAACCACCGCGAGTGCCATCAGTGCCGCCTTTGGTGAGGTGTCCTGGAACAACAAATCATCAGTTCACCCAGACAGCTAGTCAGCTCCCTAAGGGACCGACTCCACCTCCAGAGATGGGGTTGCCGCGCGCTACAGGACAGCCCCGCTGATTTTGGGACAGTGCAATGGGATGAGGTTCCCATCCTCGCCCCTTGCCCCGTGCGCAAAAGTGCCACCTCCTGTTGCTCTTTGGTCCCCTCTTCTTGTAAAAGGGGTACCGAGAACGATTCCTCCTCCTGATCTTTAAGCCCCCTCTTCTTCTAAGAGGGGCGCAAAGATCTCCTCGATTGAATTAGCTTCGCCTGGGTACACCCCAGGCTACTAAACCCCACCGCCACGACAAGGCTTGAACCATGGTAGGGAACATAATAAAGTCCTAAAACTATCGCGGCTGACATCATAATACATAATAGCGGATATCGCACTGCAGTTTGACATTTTTAAGTACCGCACAAGAAAATATTGACTTATTGTGTGGATGTTGTCTCAACAAATTTCTTGTGTAGACTGTTTTTATTTCGAGGTGAGTATCGTTAAGTGAAAACGACACCGTTTGCACAGTCGATTAAAAATTGTTTACATCGTGTGGCAGTTCCGTAACGATATCTAGTGTTGCCAGAAGAAAAATTGTACAAATATTTTTGTTTGCTTACAAACATTGTATTATTAAACTGGAGTACATGTAAGCCTTTACATTCTGTTGTAGCCTATGCAATTGTACTAACATTGTTTCGTATATTTTTATCGTTTAAGCTCTTTTACATTAGCTATCCTAAAGCACTCATCGACTCATAACTTCACACTTACTGACACATCTTAAGATAGATAGGATTGCTTGTGAAGTCTATGCGTTCGTCTTCACTCAGTTGTAACCAGGCCCGAAAGTTGTTCTAAAATTTCCGTAAAGTGTTAGGATACAAAAATACTGAATATATTCTGAACAGAAATATATTCTGATTTTGGAAAATCGTATCGTAATTTGAACACTAAGCACCTAGTCGTGTTGCCCGGATCTGTTATCAACAAGCAACACTTGTCGGAACCCAATATCTAATATATATGTAAATCATAATTTTCTTTGTGAAATAAATTATAGAGTGGAGGGGAACATGTCATCTCTGGCCTCCTACCAAATAAGTGCAGCGCAGTATACAAATTAAAATGATACTTAAACAGATGTTCAATATGTACTTTGGTATAGGTAATGTCTAAACATATTTTCTGATTATACGCGTCTCTAGCATACGATGTTTGGAAACCAATTAAAGTTAAAGAATTTTAATAAGCTGATTTAATTGAAATATACCAGGAAACAGTCTTGAACTGTTTGAGGCCTCCGTTTGCGCAGTGTTTTAATTAAAATAATTTAAAATATAATCGCTTTAGAACCGGCGAGTTTGTAACAAGGGAAGTTGAGAAATTCTGAAATGGAGGTACAAGACAAAATAATAAAATATTAATAAAGGCCCGGAGACGGAGGAAAAGTTTCATCTGGCGCAAATATTTGTGTTTCAAATAAGGCGCGCTCGCGATACGATAGGGTTACTCACTCGCCCCGGAGTGCGCCGCTTTAGAACGACTGTATATGACACCAGCTCTCCTTGCCTATCTTATAATTACTAAATATTCTGTTCAGAAATCGCTCAAAACGTGCTCTCTACTCATCTTCTACGCCGAAATTGGAACTCAATATTAAGCCTAAAGTCATTGATCCCTGAAATCGTGATCAACCGTGAAGGACCAGGTATTGAAGATAGGAGAATGCGAAATTATCGAAAACCGCATTTCTCTCCATAATATTAGCTCAAAATAGCTCAGCTGAATAATCGAGATGTTGTCGACGAGTGTTTTGGAAGGAATTCACATATAAACAAACACGTTGGTCTCCTGCTCTCCCGGTTATATGAGACCTTAAAATTATATCAAATGAGTGAGAGGTACTTCCCCATCGAGACGGCTTCATTTGACTGATTTTTTTCCAATTCAGCACAGCACTACCTCTTTCAAACATAATACTTCGATACCAAGTTTGATATGCCAAAATATGCTCAGCAAATTTTCGTATGGGTTGTTACAATAAAAACGTAACATTCTAAACTATTAAAGTCGAGTGCCTGGTGTAATGAAATATTAAAACAGGTAGACCGCTGGCAGCCTCGGCTTGGGGCCGTAGATCAAATGGGAACGACCAACTTGTTTAAATTCCCCGATGTTTTTCAACTGCACTGTTTCACGTCGTGTCTGCTTCGCACAGTGCCCTGATATCGACAGATTTCTTTTTACTGTACTGTTTGTTCAATTGCTTGACAAATTTATATTTGCTGGCACCTGCACTAATTTTGTATGAAATTATTAAATTAGTAAAATTTTGTCAGATATATAATTATAATTTCTAAATTTATAACATTACTTGTACGGCATATTGTGATTTCTTAACAAACTTTATAAATCTAGGCTAAAGAGGACCTGGTTTTAATTTCCGTGCGATATTCAAAATGTGCGCGTAACACTTGATTTTAGAAGTATGTTTTCCCTGCGTCACTATTGGGTAGTGATTCCCGAGGATAGTCTTAAAATATGATTTCTTCACATCGAACACAAAAACAAAGTCCTCAAAAGCTGTGTCTGTATGTGTTTGACTTTCGTAAAATTTACTGAACGAATCTACGTGTGGTTTTTACTTATGAATAGAACTACTCCCAAAGAAGGTTTTAATGCATATTTTGTTAATGTAACAACCCGGCCCCCATTATTCGCGAGCCAAGGCAAGACGGACTGCTAGTATATACATTTCTGTCATAGTACATGTCATAATAATGATCACTGGACGCACCTCCCGCCGCACTACGTCCAGGGCGGCGCGCGACGTGGCAGTGTAATTGAAGGCAAACACGCATTGTTGCGGCCCGTATCAATCAGAGCGGGCCCGCGATAGTTTTCTAACACAAACATTAGGGGGATGCAAAGTCCGGCCACTCCGAGACACTGCTGTGCGCCGTGCCCAAGACTCTCATATCCAAACTTTTTCAATTACACCGATACAACATCTAACATGTTTGTATTTCACTTTGCCTCTCTTTTTAACCTCATCCACTTTAGTACGTAAACTAACACGATAAAACTATGAATAACTTATATGTACACTTTTTTTGGAAAAGGCTTTATTTCTTAGTAGTACATCATGCATCATGTATATATTTATTAAACGGGCTTAGCTTGTAAGGTAACTCGTTCCCATCGCTGCTACTCCTATATAGTACCTGTCGATAGCGGCAACCGCTTACGACGCTTTGATACGATCACAGGGAGCCCGAGGGAAAAGCTAAAATTGTCCTGGGAATTTTATCAGAAGTAAATAGAAATAGGTAGTTCCAATTTCCAACGTCAATCTAATTGGGAGACATCACAACATTGTGATGACTTAGATAAGCCAAGAAAAAGAGAGGGCAAGCAGGTAAACATGTAAGACGGCGATAAAGACTAGCTGATGTTATGATATTTATTTTGTTGATATCATAATAATGTTAGTGATACCCCTTGCTATTACTATGATTGACCTATGTGTATTTGCTGTCAGTAATATTTATGACAAAATTGCGTAAAAGCACGAAAGCTTTCCACGTTGTTCACGACATCTCCATTGTAAACTCTTCTCGTAACACTACGAATGCGGTTAAGCATTATGTTTCGCTCTACTTGCCAAAGACCATGCGATGATTCATAAATATATTATGAGTTCCACGTTCTGTGTGACCATTACTATCATTATTACAGTGTTACCTACTATTATTAGTGGATGCAAATAAGTTTTTACAATAGAAGTACTTTTACGGATTTTACCACGGTTTATCTAATTATTTAACTAGCCTGGCGTTTCAGAAGCTTTACGACAACCATGGTCACGGATAGACTATAAAATAAATTAAAAAAGCAGTTTTATTGTAACGAGTCACATTCGCGTAAACTTAAGATACGGAAATAACTTTGCTTAAACCAAATTTTACAATTTCAGGAAAATACCACTTAATGAGGTCACAAATTAATAATCAGACGTCAATAGCGGAAATGTGAATGTACTGAATATCGAATACTCATTATTGTTTGGAATTTCCGTTGAAATTAGTAATGGTAGGTGTGGGTCGTGGGCCGCCAGTCGCGGTCCTCGAGACCCCGCGTGGCGGCGCGTGGCGCAAACACCGCCGCGTGCGCCAGCAACACTCGCCGATATTAAAAGGAATATGTTAATACGTAACGCCTGTGAACTGCGACCAGATTCAGCCACTCCATGTCACTGATACATCCAACCTTTTTTATACTAAGTTTATGGATTATTATATTAAGCAATTCGTGTGCAGTTGCATTGTTGTGCAGACGTTACCAACCTAAGCTTTTCCCTGGCAAAGGAAAACTTACAAATCGCATGAAATGAAACAAGGTAATTGGCGCTACGGCGCGGTGGTGTGATGTGAGCGAGAGGTACCTCCCCGGTCCTGCCGGCCCAACTCAGATGTAAATCAGCGCAGCCTCTCACAAAAAAGAATGACCCGACCTCTTACAAGGCATGGAATTACCGGACACAAAACTTTTTCAAAGTAAACCATCTAAAATTGATCTCGGCATGTATTACAGGCAAGCGGGCGCTTGAACTATTGTGTAGATTAACGCGAGATTTTGATCTCTATTTGTGGAATTATCGTTTTGTGTGTTTTGCATAACAAATAAAAATTTAAAAACTCTCGACACAAGGAAAGCCCATTCAATTGGCAAAGATTTCCATGAAGTGTGAATGAGAACGCTAAGAATACACTCGATTACGTATTATTCACAAAATAAAAAAATAACTAAATCAGTTTACTTGTTTGGGCACTACAACGCCACAGGGCACCACTGCACACACATAAACACATCAAGCTTATAACACGCTTATTTTTGCGTCGGGGGTCATTATTAATCCGTCGTGCTCATCCATTACATCAATGTAAGATGTGTGTATTTCCTCAGGGTCTCCAGACCATAAAACTACTAACCCTTCAACAATCAGTATCAGTTAAAATCCTCAGAAAATCTGTGATTTTATTGCCTTATTTGTTTACTTTGAAACCGATTGGATTTATTTTGCACAAGCCTCCTTAGAGGCACGAAATTACGTAAACTCTAAACTGCCACCTCTTTTGTATCTATCACTATATTTCTCCTGATTTCTCCCACAGATACGCCCAAATATGAATTATATAAGAACTCGAGTAAGTATTATTGCAGAATCGGTTTCTTGTAAAGTTTGGGGTTCTTGGGGTAGGGATTTAATCCTGTAGCCGAAGGGGTGGGCACGGCCTTGCTATCGTGACCCGACACGCGCCCCTCCATACTCTAATGATAAATATACTTCAATGAGTAGGTAACGTTCAACTTTATCGATAGTTGTGATTTACGGCTCGGCGATTACCAGCCACTGCAAGCCTTGTGGAAAGCCTTTTTTTGTATAGAATAAGGGGGAAACGAGTGGTTACTGCCTTGTAGAGCTTTATGGCGACTACCTGTACCCACCCACCTGCTTAATTGTTGTCCCGTGCTGTCTGTTACCTCTTTTTCCTCCTAGGTATCACCGTAAACTCACAAGCCGTACAAAACGCGATAATATCACTAGGCAATTTGCAAGGGTATCATGAGCTATGGTGCATGAATTCGGCTGCAATGTAGCATGACACTACCTCTGTCTATATTACCCCATCCTGTCGTATTACTCTCCTGTGCCTGATATCAGCGAAAAAATTCTCATAACATTTTCCAGATCACAAATTCACATTTCCAAAGGTCAAAGCTAAAATTATCCAATTCAGACAGGTTACCGCGTGGAGATCGCCATCACGGATGTATGAAGAGTACTTTTTTCATGAAAACGAATAACTGACAAACATAAAAAAATGAAAACCATAACAACCGTTAAATATATAATCAGATTAGTTTTAAATTTACTACATGAGCATTTTGTATAGGTTATTATACATTATTTACAAACATATATTTCATAATATCCATCAGTAGAGAAAGTTTTCTTTTATTTTCCTACAGGGATTAAAATTATTTAACTTTAGTTAAGTATCAATAGTTACAATAACGGCATATAAAGCTCGCCAAACAACATTAAACAGACGCATAGTTAATAACTATGGCTTAACACCCTCCAGGCCGGATAGACATGGGTTCTGCATACACCCGTATCCTAAGGTTTCAAGACAATAATGTATACGAGTCATTACATGGGAGGAGTTTAGTACTGTACTGGCAAGTCATCACATCAAAATAAATTTGAAAATGGAACAAGAGTAATAAAAAAATAAGTTACAACAATCACAAGCAAATGTATTATATTACTCCTCATTTATGAGACTAATTATATGAATGGCGGCAAATTAACTGAAGGAAAAATTCATTAAACTCCAAGTATTTGCTCAGCATTTCGCAATTATGAAGGGGCGTACTTGAAATAGGACGACATCCGCGGCCCGAGATAGCGTTTAATTTCGCCCCAACCTGTTTTATAACAAAAATTAACCCGTTTTTACTGCGAGCGAGATACATTCATAATTAGGAGGGCACCATTTACATATAATATACTATGCCTACTATATTTTATATTCATAATGCGTACAGAAGTTAGATGTTAACCCATATATATCAACGATTGTATCCTTATGTAAGGTAGAGACTATGGTAGAGATATTTTATCAATAATAACAACTAACATAAGTTGTTATTATTGATTACTTATGTAAGGTAGAGATTATGGTAGAGATATATTTTCAATAATAACAATTAATAATTTAAATTAATAATTTAAATTCTGGAGCGTACATTTGATTATAGATAAAAAAAATGTCAGCCTGAACCGCTGATATTTTTTTTTATCTATGGAAGCAATTAACGCAAGTGACAGCAGGTGAACTGATAAAAATTCTAAAATGTTGGATTTTATATTTTTCTCTTTATATTAATTCATAGCTTTATGACTTAATTATTATAAATTTCAGCCGACTGAGAGTGCCAGGTACTTTAAATCCTTTACACGATTCGCCGGTCTTATCCATCTTCAAGGTAAAAGAGATTTTTTTACGTAACTCCGAAGTCAATAAGATAAAATCATTACATATTTGAACAACAATAAATTGTATTTCTATAAGGCTAAGATATTATGAAGCATATATCCTAAGCAACGGCTTAGGAAATAAGTATTACAGTGCATAGAGGAGAGCCAACTGTTCCCTCCTTTAGGAATCAGGTGCGAACGACGAAGGACATTTTAGTATCAAAATACTAAAATGTACTGTTACACGTCCGGATATACCCACAATAGGCGGGCATTAAATAAACATTAACAATTGTATGTGCCCTATTAGTGCGTCACACCTCACCTACATGACCTGATTAGGTAAGCTCCGACACAACGGCCACAAACAATACATCTTAACCTCCTCCAATATGCAATTACTGGTGGCATTATAATGGCTCTACAGCCTGCATATTGCATTTGCTTATGTTATATGTTTGTTTATTAAAGCCATTGTGGGACAGTTACAATGGATCCTGGAATAATCGTTGTAGACCAAGATACGGACGTATGACAAATATGTTAAAGTGTGAAGATTGAAGACTATATTTATATTAATTTACCAATGTAGATAACCATTGGATAATATGTCCTATGATCTTTTCAAGTTAAATCGATAAGTATGATCTAAGAGTAATCGTTGTAGGCCGAGAAACGGACATATCACAAATATATTTATGTGTGATGTGTAGAAGACTAAATTACTATACAAACATTACTGTTTACACTAGACGTAGTCGTAGGAGCCATTGAAGTTAATGAACTAATATGAATTTGTTCATAGTATAAGGGAGCAAAGGACAGTACAGTCAAAAGACTACGACAAAGAATAGCAAAGAGGTTATACAGATATGTTACCTTTTTTCTCCCTTTGCCCTTCAAATGGGACAACACGCGACAACATATCCGTCTTTTTACATTGTTACATATTCATTTCATTTCGATCGCTCGTCTTTCAAGTTAGAATCATGTTCGTTCGTGTAACATCTCGACGAATGACTGCGAACATGCGAACTCGTGCAAATTTATAAGGTACATTTTACTGTCTACTTTGTCTGTAGAGATTCGGAACGGCGGCTTATACATAATTAAAAAGTGCCAGGAAAAGATAGCTTTTGATCATCCATATGAAATTTCAACACAATCAGTGCAGCCGTTTGGCCTTGATGACGTAGACAGACAGAGCCACTTTCGTATTTATAATATTGCTATGGATGTAGTTCCTGCAAGTATCACTGCAAATAAATTGATGAAAATAATCCTCACTTTCCTGTTCCCCTCATCGATGGCCGTCATTAACCTGTTCAATAACAGCCAGCTGACTGTACAATGGGCTGAAGCGACAGCTACACAAAGAATAATAAACATCGTAACACTACCCATTGTACACGCCATGCCCTTTGCTTTAAATTCTCCCATTAGTTTCAATCACTTGTAATAAATACGTAGTGTTAATGTTATAATTTATGTCTTAAAATTGTGTTTATTACATGAATTGGTGCAATTTCTGTTGGAACATAACTGCAGTTATCGCTTAAATGTCTTTTTTGTTCTGGGGTTTTAGTAAATTGTGTCATTTTGTATTCCCTAGAATCTAGAGAGATATAATTAATAAAGAAAATTCTTTGTTATATATGGTGGTTTAATATTTGGGAAATATAACGTATATTGATTCGGTACTGTCCAGACGTGCTGACAACAGTCTTCTCATTTAATGTGTGAGGGAGTCATTATCTATAGTTCGAAATTCTCTTTCAAGTAATATGTTAAATTTTTAGAATCCTTTATACTTTCATCGTGGCTATTAAAATGAATTAATACGCGCTGCAGTAAACTGTTAACATCGCTGTAAGTTGTACCAGTAACTCACCCCTGACGTAAATCTTTATTATATGTTCGCTTTACACCAATTCGTCGCACGGGATTTCAACTGATTTATTATTGTGTGGGCGGCTGTTTAGCGATGACATTATGGGTTCTAACTTATGACATTATCAACTATAATATTAATTTTAAGTCGTTTTAGACTAATATAAATAAACAGATAATAGCTATATATTTGTTAGTGATATATATATATATATATATTTTTATGGATTTTTTTACCCTATCACGGCAGTACATGACCTACACTTATGGTTCAACAGCATAAATTCGGGTCTGAAAATAACGCACTACGTGCAACAAACCATGAAGTGCGAATGCCATGACAATGGAAAATACTTACTTACTGCGAGATTCTGTGCATCCTCGTCTGTGGTCCAATTTTGGCCATTTCCATTCGACATCAGTCGAAATTACCTCTCGCTCGCATGATAAGTTTGTGAGTAGCCGGTGGACCAATGGGGATGGTATGAAGGAGGACACCGTATCGGCATATGCCCCGAATTACGGGTGGGTCAGACTTCCCGTTTGTCGTCCCATGCTAAAAAAATATCTGTGGAAACTTTGAAACCTTATTCAGCAGTGCACACAAAAATACTCATGATGATAATACAACGAGAACAGCTATAAAAATTGTAATATTATCAAATAAAAGTATTATTAAAATAGACGAAGCAGATTCACTTAGGGCGGTAGAGGTTTATTTATTTTTTATGGTCTAACAAATTCGCGTTGATCGTTGGGGCGGTACTTAATGAGATGCGGTGTAAACAACCCCAGCTATTCCTCAGAGATCATCCCCTAACGCACGGTCTTTGGCTGTTTTTGATTCGACGTGGATATTTTTCGAGTGCGTTAGTGCGTTTCGATCTTCCCGACGTTTTTTTGTGTCTTTTTCTTAAGTTTAAAGACATTGATACTTTCTTCCTCTTCAAATTTGCGTAAATTGTTTTTATTGAACACATTGTTTCATTCTTTGGACAAATGAAGAAATAAATATTTGAAACTACTGGTACTTAATAGTAGTTTGGAGATATTTGATACCAGCCCGTTAATCACTTACCTAACGTTATTTGATTAAATTTTTAACGAACTTTTCTAATTTATGTAGCGACAAGGTGCGTTTGTGGGTATTTCTGTAAAGAAATGTTTTGTGCATATTAATTACAAGCCGAATGAAGGAAATCAACGAATTTATTTTTCATTTCGATAAAATTATGTTTTAATTATCCTATATGTTCAATTATAAATCCAATACTCTGTGCATTGATACAATTTTGCAAGAAAGTAGATATAATTGAAATAGAATTAACTTGAAAACTGGTCAATAGAGAGTCCTACTCGAATCCGTAGACTATTCCGATATAGCAAACAAAACAAAATCGAGTATCTCCAAACCATAGAATCGATTCTGTTCTAATCAATTTCCATTAGAATGTAATGTAAATATCTCGCATAATCAGATGAATTTCTTAAAATCCTTTCTACCAATTACAGATATATCTATCATTATCATCCCGACGACGTCCGCTGCTGGACATAGACTTCACCCATACAGCAACATAAGTCACGTTCTTGAGCCACCTGCATCCAGCAGCTTCTCACCACCTTATACAAATCGTCAATTCACCCTACATATATACCTATCCAAAGATACTCGTCAGGGTTATTATGTGCTCTTTATGTGCTTGCTAGAATCTTTTCAGTGGCAGATTTGGATTCGATGCCACCCTAGATCGTTTTTAATATAGCACAATTTATTGACTTGTTAAAATCATTTTAGATTTTTTCTATACACAGACGTAAGTGGAGATCTGCTACGGAATCTTTTATTTGCGTTAAATAGTTTTTTACCCTAGATCCTGAGATATGTAAATACTTTCACGTTACTAAATCGCGGGCGAAAGCTATAGTTAAAATTGTAAAAAGTAATTAAAACCCACTTATAATGTGCACCAAATTATCTAAACCAAGAATGCCTCGTGGGGTTTTACCGTAGCAACGCCGTTTGGGCATACTCTACACACCCTTTTATTCCATTAATTATAAATCTATCGTGCTTACTTAATCAGGACAACAAAACCACATGGCAAAGTGTGTCTAATATACGATTTTAATTATTCCACGGGAGGTTTATACAGGTGTGGGGTGCTCCGAATTCCGAGTGGGACAAAACTGTAACAATAGCTCATTCAGACAGACATGGGACCGTTCGTGTTGAGACAAGACATGGGACCGTTCGTGTTGAGACAAGACATCGGGCCGTATTTTATTGTGTATAAACTTACTGTATATTTGCTTATTTTAGATGAAGCAATTCTGATTTTCAGTCTCTGAACTTTTTGCGTCCGTACTCGTTGGCGTCAATGTTGTATTGTGATGACAAGACTTATAGATTGATTCCAGAGCATTCTAATCCGATTCGAGATGCAATAATTTTTTTTCATATTACTAACGAGCAATTGGGACCATTTAGCGACTAACGGTGCCCGCATATGCAGATGCGTCATCCTCCTTCACCTCATCCCCCAATTGGCCACCACAGTTTGCAGCGATATCACGTGAGCTAGCGGTACCTCTCAGGTCGGGCCTTATTCCGCTGCAATGCAACGTTGCACTAGCTCCTACCAAAATAAGTCATAAATTTGTGATAAATTCTCTGGGCTAAGTGAGTTGTGGTAGGTAATCAACCGCCTTGGGTTGGCTGTATTATAGGGAACAGTGTAGATAGAACCGATGCTGATATAAAATAACAAACTTGTTGTTGTTAGCCAGTTAAAACTGGCTGTACATTACTTCGACCAAGCCCAAAATTATTATCAATGTACACTTTACCACCTCCAAGCGATTATATGTTTAAATAACCTTTCTATTGACGTACCATTTGTAATTTAAATTTCAGCGATCGAGACGAAGAACCGTTCTTACTACACGTGACATTCGAGACAAATTCATGAATTATTCAGTAGTCTGCAAATACAAAGAAAAAAATTGAGGACAAATGAAAGACGTACAATTAATTTTGTACTGGCAAGGTGTAAATAAAAAAAAGTACAGTTCATTTCGTAAATTGATCAGAAACCTATAACTAAATATTAAGCTTAATTATCATTATTATATTTGAAATGAAAACGACTGAAATTTAGCATTTATCCATACTTATAATTTTCAGCGAATTCGTCATTGTGACTTACTCAACAGTAATTCCTTGGACATTCTAGTCTCACAATTTAGACATCCTATTTACAATGAACACTTTGAGGGCACTTTGTTAACTACCATCGAGTAAGGCTAGCAAATACATAAAATGTATAAACCAGTTTAAAAGGTGCTCTGACTGAGAAATTGTCTGATGGCATATGTATATCACGTACTAGACTGCTAACTCTACTAGATGGGAAGGATGAAAAATAAAGACTCCTAGTGATAATCATGAAGGTTTGTACGTTTTCGTCGGCGACTGTACAGACATTGTAGTTTATCTGCTACATAGCAGTTTGGTAACAGCACGGGCTTGCAACAACTCCGTATTTACACACGTATAGCTTCAGTTTATCTGCTACATAGCAGTTTGGTAACAGCACGGGCTTGCAACAACTCCGTATTTACACACGTATAGCTTCGCCACACCAAGGGCAGCTCTCCATGGATCTACGTTTCAAGGCAGCTTCAAATTACAACGTAAATTGCAATACTACTTTTAGTGTACGCATGTTATTTGGCTGTTCTACGTCGAGGACTGTGTCGGTAACACACAGAGAACAATTGGTTCGGAAACCTTACTAATAATCTTTTATGCTCTCGTAGCTAAATTACAGAAAACGAAATCCTTATAATTTCATCATGTCCATCCGTCTTTCCGTCAGTATGTCACAGCGTTTCCACTCGAACCGGTTTGCAAAAAGAAACTTGAATCTAAGGCATAATCATCTTTTTTAAACGGTCTAAATGCTTTAAATGATATGGCTAAAACGCATCCAACTTGTTGGTGATTATGTAGAAACATAAACATATAATTGATTTAGTATGAATCTATTTTCATGGTTAGGCCGAATACTTTTCAATCCGCCCTCGTATATCTTACAAAATGATAATACCATCCAACTAATATTATAAATGCTAAAGTTTATATGTATGTTTATTTTTTTATATTTCACACGATAACTTAATATAGTGGACATAGCAAAAGTATGAACTGTACGGGTGTCACGTATAAAGGGCTCCGCTACAAACCAAAGTATACATTACCAATAGGAAACTATGGGACAAGCCCCTTGATTAGGCCCTCGCCTCCGAACATAGTTAGCTTCAGGTCCCGTGCTAACTTAATCGGACACTGAATCTACTATAACATAAAAAATACTTCAAATCCCGACTAAGTAAATGGTGGTCTTGAGCTCGTAAGGTTGAAACCACGAGGCACAACTAGTGCTTAGTGAATTATCATAAAGATACATAATATATGGTGTTTTAGCGTAGTTTATATACGTAGCAGTTTGCCAGCGACCCACGCCGCTGTTTGCTCGCAAATGTCGTGCACACGCAACTCGCTCCAGCAAACACGTTACATCTCCTTCCATAAGCTACGTACGCCTCAGTTTACTTGTAAAATTGAATTGCTATTTGTTAAGAGACTGTCTCGCGATACAAATAGGAATATTTGCGAAGTTTTCTCAAATTATTATACTCAACTTACGGTTTAGATCAGTGGTTACCAATTAGTTTTCTATTTCCACTCTAAGACTTAAACCTACGAACGCGTTATTACACGAATGTGGAAAGATATAATAAAGTTTTTTTCTATCCTAAAACAAGTCATGCTATATATATCTCGCGTACATCAGGGGGGGACGCGTGCCACTAATTGGGAAACACTGATTTATAGGAATGGAAGAATAAAAACTAGGTACTAGCAAAGAAGTTCAAATAGAAATATATATA
>JAFELO010000199.1:819530-836507 GCA_017140195.1 Eumaeus atala
TATATATATATATATAATAACCATTACTTTGTGTTTTTTTCAGTAAGAATTAAATGAAAAATCAATAACCATTATAATGCCGCTGACATTTCATGTCATGTCAGGTCAGGTAAAGTAGATATGAAAGTAGATCGAGTAGATGTCAAGTAGACATATAATATTATAACAAAAGCTACCATGTTTTCCTGACAATATCAAGGATTTTATTCCCGACATTGTGCGGTGTAAAAAATGTTTATAATTAAAACAAACTTATTGCTTCGCCATGAATAAAGAAAATCCATCTTCAGTTATTAACCATAAATGAAGTTGCTTAGTGTAGCTTTATAAAAGTTAATATTATCGTATCAAGTAGCTGCAGGGAGCTTCAAGACGCCTTCTCTCATCTGGCGAAATTAACTTTCAAATATTAAATTCGCTTTGTGAAAAAGATACCGAGAGAGCGCCCTTTAACAAATTTATCTGAAGAGTCTGTGTGATGCTTCTAGAAACTTTTATATTATACATTGACTGGCTATATCCTCGGTGCCACCCTTTATAGCTCCTCCCATCAATGCTCTTTTGCAGCCGAATTGGGCCGGCACGACCGGTGAGGTATCTCTCGCTCATATGCCACCGCCGTAAAGTGACAGCTATGGTGCGGACACGTTTCGTGTGAGTAGAGGAGAGCAACGCATTAGCATGACAATTATAGTTCCGATTTCTATGGGGTTCTATTTCTCGTTTAATTAAATTAGTTAGCGGGGCTGTCATGTGGTGAGGGACGACCCCATCTCTCGAGGTGGTGTCGGTTGGTATGGACTGACTGGCCCTCGATGTGCGCTGATGATTTGCTGTTCCGGGGCACCACATTATGGCGTCACTGATGACACTCGCGGTAGTTTCAGCGGGTATACGGCACTAAAATGTGCCGCGAGCCCCATTCGCCAGTGGACGTGGGCAGGGCAGGCGAAGGCGCGCAAATGCATTTACCCGCGAAAACAAAAAAAAGAAAAGACCAGAACTATTCCTGATATAGAGATATCTTGTGCTCCTCTCGTGGTCTATAAAATATAAAAATGTAATTATTGGCTCTGTGGTGTAACGGTGCGGGTGACCCACAGGTCTGGAAATAATATTAAATGTTTCTCGGATTATTCTGAGCATGCATTACATTGTCCGGGATTGGAATGTGCCCGAAGTGGCCATCATGGGCCTCAGTGGCTTGGCTAATCGTGGGTGTTCTGGTTTATCTACTGGACTTACGAGTTGTGGATGTAGTAGCACACATTTGCCTACTTCTTCGGGGATAACAGGCGAGAATGAACTTTTTTCTTTTTTTTTATATATAAAAATGTAAATAAGCCAAAGTATTACGGTCATCGACTAAATATATTTAACAATCGACTAACCCAGACTAACATTACGTAATCAATATCAAATATTCATAATGTATGTGTTGATTTATTCTCGCGACCGTACAATGTCCACGTAGCTTACAGCCGCGCACGCACGACGCTCATGCACGACGCGCCCGCTCGCCGCGCCCGCACGCCGCTCGCTAATGAGAGATAATCCACCCTCCATGACGATTTCTATTTCGCGACCCAGTGATTTATTTGCGTCAACACACGGTTTTAGTTTATTGTTTTATTTAACACATCGCTATTGTTTATGTTCTACACTAGTGGCTCAATATCGTGTAGGATTACTTAGACATTAATAATTAGGACGAAGTGAAGTAAAGCAAAAACTTCAACATTATTTTAAGACTAGGATACATATAGAAATAAATTATGAAATTCAAAATATTTTAACAGAATTGTATTGTTTTTAATATTTCTGATAGACATATACATGTCTGGAATTAAATATTGCAAA
Source organism: Eumaeus atala (assembly GCA_017140195.1). Lineage (NCBI taxonomy): Eukaryota > Metazoa > Arthropoda > Insecta > Lepidoptera > Lycaenidae > Eumaeus > Eumaeus atala. Next base: position 821,391 of record JAFELO010000199.1, read on the forward strand.
TATTGAGAAATTACGTGTGCCCGCAGTTCCACAAGCATACAATCTATCCTAAGTGAACCTCTTATTATTTTCAGAATAAAAAGAATTATATATTATTCAAGATTACAATCTATATCTTTGAGAAATTATATCAAAATCCGTCTAGTAGATTTCGTATATAAGAATAACAAACGTACATACAAACTTTCGCACTTTTAATGTTTGTAGGATTTTCTTGACACTGGACCATACATACGTACAACGTATAGTCCAGTGTAATGTGATATGCGGTAGGCGCTGACAAAAGAGTTTCACCTTAAAAACAATAAATAAAATACATATGGCAACATTTAATTAAGACGTATCAAAATATTTGATCTGTCATTTCTAATTTATCCGGGTTCAATGGAAGTAGTAAAAGGCCGTTTAGGCCGGCCTGAGTCGTGTAAGTGTCCCCTTGCTCTTGCACCGCCATTTGCAGCACAATACGCTACTAATCGCACGACAAAAGCACGGTTTAGATATAAATACAAATCGTGTTGTTTTCGGTCACACCCCGCTGCGGCGCCTCTCGCCACTGAAGGCCCCTTTACACTGGACCTTTGTTTATAAACAGTAATAATATTGTGCCAAACTTATATGAAATCATCATCATCAACGTAGATCAGTCCACTAATAGCAACGACCTCGTTAGCATGATTTTTGGAAAAGGCAAGCCATACGTGCTCGGTCAAGAACGGAGTTCTCATTTCCGTATTTTTATTCGGAGTCACCTTATCCTATTTTTAGTAGCCGTTCAGTGCTGACCAGTCTGGAACCCGTCAAATGTATAGTGTCCTGAATGAGACAAGCAGGAAGCAATGGGAGAAAGGAGACTAAGGCCAAGGGTATCCTATGGACGGGGAGTAGTCGTTGTAGCAGCGCGAGTAGCCGTAGGAGTACACCCGTATTGCGATAAAGGTAACCGGACAGGTTACCAATGCGTAACTCCAGGGATACGCAAGTGCAAAAGCAGCGTGATTTGAGATTAACGCTGACAAAACTTTAAAGATTTTCTTGTGTTAGTAAGAAAAAGGGGTCCATTTACGTGAATGAAACAATCGGCTCGGGAGAGTTCGTCACAGAGCACAGTGTGAAGTATCCTTTAGTCCACCCTACGCTGTGTCGGAGGGCGGGAGTGCAGAGATTTTTATTGTTCGCATTTGATCGCGTTTGGATCACGCGCGACTCGCTGCGGATTATTTTGACGCGTTCGAATAAATTATCGTTGTTTTATTGTTGCACGTAGCGGGGTCCGCCTAAAAATTGTTCAATTGACAACAAGGGAGGAGGTTTTCTCAATTGCATGTTAAACTAGCTACAGTTTTTATGCTGTACTAAAATTTAAGATCTATTAAAAATATCAACCAATTCTGTTTTGGATATTCCTAATCTAACCTTTTCTCCTAATACTTACGTTCATTACCACAGCTATCATAATTTCATTCTGATATTGATGCTATTAACTATTATGAAATTCTGTAAGTTTATAAATAATTTAATAATAGTTAATTATAAATTAACTTTATATGCTGAGAAACAAGCCGTCATGGCTTGTTTCAAGTTATTTGATGGCGACGCCCATAAAAATCTTTATAATCAGTTGGGTGTAACTACAGATACGTTATCGAACTTTATCTCTCACAAATATTTTATTTTATAATTAAGTACGTTGAAAGATGTACGACTGCGTGGGGGCGGCCTCAGAATACCCCCACCCTCAAGCCTAAGCCCCTAAGCCCAGGGTGACGTAAAAGTTGTTAAAGGGCACTGGTCTCCTAAGATGTAAGAGGCTACAGCGAGCGACATCTGCGATTACCAATCCGCCTGCTCAGCGTGGCAATTACAACCTGGCTACGTATAACGGACGAATACTCAGACTAGGTGACCACATGGTTGAGATGGAGGTTGAACTGGTAAAATCCGATGATACCTTCTGGGGTTATGTGAAGTCCGAAGACACAGTGTAGACACCAGAACTCTGCCATCGGATCTCCTATTCCACTTCAGGGAAGGCGATACTGCATCACAAGGTGGCGTGGGATTCCTCTTGAATAAGTCCCTCGTGAGCAACATCGTCGAAATCTCAAGTGTGTCGGGTAGGCTGGCGTATCTCATACTTAAAGTCATTAAGAGGTACAGCCTCAAAGTGTTATAAGTGTACGCACCAACCTCGACACATTCCGATAACGACATGCAGGCAACTTATGAGGACGTCTCAAAGGCCTTACATAACACCTGTAAGTAGTAACACACTTTAATGTTATTGTGGGGGACATTAATGCCAAAGTGGGAGTAAGACAAGGTCTCGAATCTAGTATGGGACCACATGGAATCGGATGTTGAAATCGCAGGGGGCAAATGCTGATAGAATTACTCGAGAAAGAGCCACTTTTTAATGGACTTTTATTTTAAGAAGAAGCCCGATAGGAAGTGGACATGGCAGAGCCCCGATACTGTGACAAGCAATGAGATTGTGACGGACCGAAAGCTTTATGCGAGCGAGTCCGATTAATACACTCAACACTCCGACCTAACCTCCGACGAAACATGGTAGGTTTCAGAATATTCCAAATGGAATTAAAAATCCGGTTCGATGCCTTTGATATGTCGAAAACTACAATGGCGATTGATGAGGCCATGAGTGGCGTGATTGGTTGCATGAGGACTTGGATATTGAGGGACTAAATATAGAGCAGAAAAGTTGAACTCTCGGGTGAGATGCTTGGACTTATGAGGGAGCGTAGAGCACACAAAGACGTTGCGTCTGCCGATGTCAAGCGTCTTTCAAAGCGAATCCGCAAACTAATACGCCGATGCCTTCGCAGCTTAAATACGCAACGGGGTACCGAATAACTTGAACAGAACGAAGGGTCGAAAGTTTTGTGCAGAAGCTTGGAAGAAGTCATCTGATAAAGGTTAGGATGGATTATGGGTATTACCGTTTCTTCTTAGCCTGGGATCTTATCTGAAATCGAAGCTTTCTATAGCAAGTTGTAAACGTCGCACGCTCCTCATTCCGATACCTTGAACAAAGACCCGCGTGCAAGCCTGATACGACATTTGTCAGCTCGAATGAGATTATCTGGCTCTTGCGCAGCTTAAAGAGTGAAAGGCTCCTGGGAAGGACGGAATTACAGTCGATCTTCTTAGGGCAGGAGGCGAACCTTTGTTACGAGAACTAGGATTCTTTTTTTAATTTTGTCCCTCAGCGGGGCGTACCTCCCAAGGCATGGCTTTGGAAGTGACGTTTTTTTGCTTTTTAAGAAGTGTGATAAATCACTTCTTCAAAGTTATGGACCAATTTCACTTCCTGGCCATATTTACAAGTTGTTCTCAAGAGTCTTGACGAATCGTCTCACCACAAAGCTTCACGAGTTCCAGCTATCGGAGTAGGCTGGGTTCCGCAGAGGATTTAGCACCATGGGCCACATTTTCACCATTAGGCAAGTTGTACAGAAGGCACATGAATACAATCAGCCGCTTTGCCTTGCCTTTGTGGATTATAAAAAAGCTTTTGACTCTGTTGAACCCTGGACTATCCTGGAAGCTTTACAGCAATGTCAGGTCGATTGGCGATACGTCGAAGTACTGAGAGTATTACATGACGCTGCCTTTATGTCCGTCTGATTCCGGGAGGTCAAGCAAGGCCTATCCAATTGGATCGTGGAGTGCGACCGCGGGGTGTTATTTCCACGAAACTATTCACTAATGTTTTAGACGTCTTCAAGACTGTAAACTGGGCAGAATGCAACATAAATATCAACAGCGAGTACCTCTCACATCTTCTTTTCGCCGACAGTATCGTTGTATTGGCGGAGTCGTTGGAGAGCTTGTTGCAAATGTTGATTACCCTAAATGAATCCTCCCGACGTGTTACTATCCCGGCTAACGATGGTACCATTCTCGAAGTAGTAGACAAATACGTCTACCTCGGGAAACTATTGCAATTAGGTAGACATAACTTGGAGAAGGAAGCCCATAGAAGCTTCGTCACATTCTCACGTCGTCTCATACCGCAGAGCTGGAAGGCAAAAGTCTTTAACCAATGCGTTCTCCCCGTGATGACCTACGGGGCCGTAACATGGCCTCTTAATTTAGGACTGATCCGCAGTTTGCAGTAGCTCAGCGGGCTATTGAACGTGCTATGTTGGATGTTTCTTCGTCGACGATGATGAAAGAATATTCCACGTAATATTTTATCAAGACGTAGCGCACACTGCATTCAATTTGTATGCAGCCAAATTGGGCGTCCGAGGAAGTACCTCTCTCTCGCATGACTCCGAAGTGAAGTGACGTTGACTCTGTCAACATCGCGTTCCGATCCAACATCAGGGGGTTGCACTCCAATTGCGACGCTGCTCTCTGACGGAAATATCTTCTCCGATTGATCCATCTTACCTTACCTACCCAGGGTATAAAATAGAACAATTATTTGTAGGCTGCAGTGTGTGTTTTCATTGGATAAGACGTATGCTATCGTTGCCTCTTCAAATTTGAAGACAAGGATCTATCCATCATTTGGCTGCGTGTATGCTTCTATGTGTCTATGCGTGCCAACACAGATTTCGTAATAGAAGAAATAGACCGGCTTCTTGAGCACATAGAAATGGCTACATATTCTCATACTTGATTCTCATAATTTTAACGCCCATCACGCCAATTGGCTCTGTTCACATACTACATATCATGCGGGAAGATCTTTTTATGATTTTGCTTTGGCATATGGTTTGACACAATTGGTATCACAGCCCACGCGAATCCCTGATGTGCAAGTCCATACTCCCTCCCTGTTAGACCTTCTGTTGAACTCCCATCCGGAAAGCAACCTGGTTTCCATCAATTATCCTCTGGGCTCGTCGGACCACTGCCTGATACGGAGTGCTGATTAGACGTAGACCATGACCGGATTTTGTAGGCTGTCGTCACATTTGGCACTATCGGTCAGCAGATTGGGATTGGGATGGGGTTCTTGGCATCCTACCTATAGGGGCCGATTTGCTTCTCTCTGGATGGAACTCTTGGAACTCTGACGCCGCTGCGGAGTCTGTCGCTGATGGGGTGACTCAGGGAATGGAACTTTTCATACCGTTCTCTGCGGTGCCGTTTGGCGGCAAGTCGTAATCTTGGTGTGGATGCTCCGCCGCCCGCTGTCCCGCGGGGTGGTTTCTCGATGTCGGATATTATGTTCCGGCATAGTGCCGTTCGTAAAGCACTCCTTTCCCTGGACATTCATAAATCGAGTGGGCCCGATGACATCGCTCCGATTGTGCAGCGAAAATGTGTTCCGGATTTGGCTACTGTATTAACGCGCCTCTTCCGATTCTCCTATTCTGTTGGCGTAGTCCCCAGCTCTTGGATGACAGCTTTGATGCACCCAATTACTAAAAAAGGGTGACCGCTCCGACCCATCGAACTACCGACTTATTGCGATAACCCCTTTGTTGTCTAAAACTATGGAATCTATTATCAACTTCCAGCTCTTGCAATACTTAGAGGATTATCAAATAATTAGTGACCGCTAGTACTGTTTCCACCGTGAACATTCAGCTCGTGTTCTTCTAATTTATTTAACGCACCGATGGGCGGAGGCAGTTGAAACCAAGGGAGAGGGATTGGTGGTTGTCCGGATGTAGTGAAGGCCTTGGAAGGGTTTGGCACAAAGCGTTCTTTTCAAAGCTTTATTCATACGGACTTCCCGGGAAATTATGTGATTGGATCACTAGCTTTTTGACAAATCGCGGCATAAAGGTCTTCGTTTACTGAGCATGCTCCGCCTTTAAATTTGTCAACGCTGGTGTTCCCCAAGAATGTGTCTCCTACGCTATTTCTTCTGCATATCAACGACATGCTGCAAACTAGTGGCATCGCGACAGAACTCTAAGTTCCACGCCCATCGCCTTGATGTCCGTAAATCCACAACAGTGCGGTTTAAACGCTACTTCTTACCGCTCGCAACTGTACTGCGGAACCAGCTGCCTCCTCCGTATTTCCGATCCGGTACGACTTAGAGTTCTTCAAGAAAAGAGATAGAGTACCTATTCCTTAAAGGCCGGCATCGCGTCTGTAATATGCCTAGTCCAATAGATATTTATGGGCGGCGGTAGTCACTACCTACCTGCTCGTTTGCCCCCTATCTCATCATAAAACAAAGACTTTTTAATAAGACGACCAATATGTTTAAGGCGAAGGGTTTCTCAACAAATTATTTAGTTTTTCAAGAAATGGTGATTATTCTGCTTAAAAATTCGCACCGAAAAGCACACTGTGCAATAGGGCCTTCTAGCCTAATTTCATGATCAAAAGTTCTTCCTCAAAAATAAAGTGTTAAGTTGAAGGAGTCTCACTGCTAAGTACTAGCGAACGTTCTACTTTACTAAGTTATATCTCCAGTACAAGAATCAAGACGGAGCTCCATGCTCAGTGATCATGCACGCTCTGATGCTGAGGTATCTAGTCCCATGGCCGATAACACTGCTGAGTGCCAATTCGATACTTAACTCTTAACTACTATTAAACACTTCATGTTAATTTTCTCCTAACTAGAATCTATGCGTACAAATTTTTTGCCCGTTAAGTCCTTAATAGGCTAACCGAGGTTTTATGAGAAATTTGTGAAACCGGCCCTAAAACAGTAAATTAAGTTCATAGAACTTAATTTATTATTTTGGAGCCAGCTTCACAAATTACTTCACTAATTATTCTTCGAGTACCTATGATATTCGATAAAAAGATTTAAGAACTTGATTTATATTCTGCTATTAACCAACGTTTTATCTCTAAACCGTAGTTTGTGTAGGTTACAAACAAATATCATCGACCACAAACCAGCAAATAATATTCATTGTTTATTTAGCGTGATGTTATCATTATAGTAATTAACCGGAGCGGAGACATCACAATGAACGGTTAGCAAGGAATTTCACGCGCAACTAAATCAATTATTGTGTGTTCACAACATGCGCAGGAGTCGATACGAGGGAGTAAAGCTGAGCGGCGGGGCGGCACAATACTTGTCAGCTAAACGCCTGCGGTATCGGCTTATTGAACCGAATACAGCGTGTTTACAATTCATAATTAATAAGGGCCTAAATAATGTTGTTATTTCTTCTTTTGTATTGCATATTTTCATTTATAATGACGATGTATATTACGTATGTTTAGAACGATTTTCTAATGATTTTAAGCACAAACTGTTCTGATCTACATAGGTAATGGACCACATACATTACTAGCGTAGCGGGCGACGGATTGTCCGCACTCCTCCCCAATTCCCTGCACTCTAGATGTCTTTCCTGCGATTAACGATGCTGCTACGGCAGTGGCACCTATTGAGGAGTGTTAATTTTATACAAATCTTGTTAAATGATAGCGTCCGTCAAAAATGTTAACCAAATATTTTAAATTCCATTTGTATTTTCAAATTCAAACATGACATTGAATTACATAAAGCTTAAAAAATAAATATAATATACCCAAACAAGCAAGCAACACAAATATTCAAGAGCCAATAACAAATATTTGTACCGCCACGCGTTCATCACCCAAGGGAATTTAATTCGCACTAGGCAACGAGGTCGTACAAAATACAATACATTCTAACATTACCAAGGCTGAAGGGTGAAGTTACCGGTAAAAGAAAACAATTATCGTAGTTCAAGAACTGATGGTACCTACTTTAACTACCACAATAATTATTTTGCGGTTTCCAAGACACGCTTTGCTGCACATCTACGAGGCTATGTTTAAAATAATTTTATTAACTTATTAATAATGTTTAATTCCATTGTTATCATAATATTATCGTATGAACTATAAGAACAAAATTGTTATATTCCTAATCCGTACACAGTTTTAGCATCCCGCTGTATATTCGGCGTAGCCCCAGGGTCAGCGCTGTCTACGCGGCTAATACTACGAATTGACTGACAGTCAGAGTTAATAAAATCTGGCTGTAATATCGGCCATATGTCAGCACCCTTTATACTTACCGATCATTATTAACATTTGTTATATTTAAATAAAATATTATAAAATAATTTAACTGAAAAAAATGTTATTTATTATGTTATGTAGATTTCAATTTTTTTTTAATATTAAATTTTAAATTATACTATGTACAATGTACACTAATCCGAATATATTTATGTATTTCAAATAACATTCTTTTGTGAATAAATTTCCAATTAGACAAAACAACGTACAAACAGATGACTATTTCTTAACAGTATATAATTCTACCATACTTAATACTTCTTTGGGAACCTGCGAAGATATTAAATTACCTAATTTTGTAAGACGCATAACGGTGAGGTCTCGCTCACACGATATTGCGCAAAACTCTTTTGTGGGCTTTGGTTTGGACAATTAAGAGGATGTCTATCTCTTCGGTATTCATCAAAAAGCTCTGACTGCTCGTTCGTCCGCTTAGAATATAAAAAAATATCTGAACTACATACAAGTTGCCATGCCTTAGTAACCAATAGTATACCTAAAATCAATATGAAACCTCAATGTTTCTGCTAAGCTAAAGAAACTTATGGTTGTGTTTTTGTGTATTTCATAAGCTCACGTGTTACTTACGCATCACCATTAACACATAAAAGCACATCATAAAGTACAAGTAAGTAATGGATCAGAAGCGAGTAGCAGGAGAACGGACGTATTGACGTTCACTCATACAGCGCTATGTCCAACAGTGCACTGATAAGGGCGCGTAATGAAGTGCCCCAGACGCGATAGAAAAACAGCCAGAAAAAAATAATTTGTGGTTGTGTAAATAGGGCCATGTCTAAGCGCAGAAGTGGCCCCAGCGGGGTCGCGTGCGTCCCGTGGCGTGATACCGGGCGCACTTGGGCCCCACAGGAGCACCTCACCCTCGCGGCTGTTCCCTTATCAATTATAACGTTTAAAACAGCGCCAACATGTGACGCTTATTTTAACGTCTTGTTTAACTGCCGCCTGGTAGTGGTAGTGGATATGGGAGAAATGTGGCGCTAATACGAATTCCGCCGAAGGATAATTTGAAATTTTATATGTAAAATATATGCATTGATCTGTATTTGTACCTTTTTTAGTATAAGGAGCAAATAAGCAGTTGAAGCCGTTCGGTGACTACCAACGCGTTAAGAGTTTATACGCAAACTTACCCCCCCGTTGCCCCTTTTCACCTTTCACCCAATGTGCCAACTGGAACTCAAACACCGAATTAAACGTGACACAATCATGTATACCTTATATATGCAACACGTTGATATTCTAAAAGTTGAACTTCTAGTTCCATTTCTTTTGGATATTATTATTATTCTTTTAATTACATATAATATAGGATATATAATATAGAATATATTAAATTTAATTATAATAGCCGCTAGGAATAGGTATTATAATATCGGCTCTTTTTGCGTCCTAGCACGAGGTACAAACTATTCGTGGATGGCTGAGTGTTGAAATAGTACAAACAACTGTCAAATGCTCAATATTTTTTCTTGTGCGTACGTGCGTGCGTACTGAAGAAAAAATATTATAACTACAGATGATATAAAATATTATTTATCAATACAAAAAATAATTGCTTATCAATAAATAACGAAGGAAAATATAAAAAATATTACATATTGAATTAGCACAGACATTATTGGGTTGACGGTAAAAAGTTCGCCATGTTTTTGCACTGCACTCCTTGAAACTGTCAGTTACTACCCTCCCGTGTGAGACATACACGCATACTGTAGTATACTGCGACCCAACACTTTTTATCGTCTAAACATAGGCTCTTTAACATAGGGAATATTTTTAAGGATTGATTGAAGAATTAATATTTAATTTTTTTATTATTCCTTTTTGTATTTATATGAGTGCCTATATTAAAATTTAATAAATTTAAATAATATTTTATGTGACTATATAACACAAGGCAACTGAAACGGCTGAAATGTGGTCGTTTAATATTTAAATAATTTATTACGTCTAACTAGTCATTCCATGAACTGACTAATTAGATGATTATTTGTATAAAACATATACAATTAAAACAACCGCAGATTAATAACGTTTACACTTAAACCACATTACAATTAAACAACACCCCGCTAACCATTGCTGCAGTAAATTACGTAATTATATTGTAGCAATGACTGACAAACTATTATAATAGGAATCATAATTAAAAATATTTCATGAAAAGCTCGTATATACTTTCCAGGTAAATTAATATATCGTACTATAACTGGTTCCAAATCTAACTTAGACATGACAGTCATAAAGTTTAGTTGCTATAAAAATACACTAATGATTAAAGGTAGTTGTTCCAGTAATAAGCATTGATATAAGTCCGGCCAGTATCGCACAAACGTCGCCAGATGGCGTAGTGTTTGCTCGACCTGTTTGAGTACAACTTTGAATTTTGAACTATTAGCCATACGCCCTGACTCTCGTCTCCCTATCCGGCACCTGTCGCTGTTTACCCATTTACTGCGGCAGATTTGCTGGTATGTAGTTAATTATAATGATTTCAATAATTTGTCCTTAGTATAATGTATACTAAATCTATTATACTTAGCTTTATTTGAAAGTAGTTGCAGATTCACCTGTAAAATCTTGCGCAATAGCATGTCACATTTTTTAGGTTAAAAGTTATTACTAGTATATTGTACAAGGTTATAATCTTTATCTGTGCCAATTTTCATTCAAATCCCTTTCTTTAATAGTTATTACGGTCACAGAATAACAAACATACATATTTTCATATTTCTATTAATTTTATTAGATCTCTTACAGATATAATAATATAATTTCCATTATACGTGCTTATTTATCTATACGCTAAATCGGCGATTAAATAAGGATTACTGATTCATATATTGTGTAAACTACTAGGTCGCGTAGGTATAGTTAAGTTTTCCAGTGAAAAAAAAAACTATATTATAAGAAAATAATTAATAACAAGTCAATATAATCGGGTTTTCCGATTATTTTAAGTAAAAAAAAAATACTTAGGGTATCGCAGTATGAGGAAATAAATTTATTCAATTATGTCGAGTCCTGGCTGGGGTCCCGCGCTTTACTTGCAGCAAGAGAATTCTCTTATTGATGTCCACTACAGTGCTCTCTCGCTGTACTGCTGAGCACATAACCTTTAAGTGGCTGTTAATTTGTTGTTTATAAAACGCCTTAGCTTTTTGTTGTTTATTATTTCGCATTATTATTTAGCTGTTTATGTCTGTATTGCAATGGCGTAGGATGACTGAATGGCTCAAGCCTTCTCGTGGCGGTGGGGTCCAGTAGACTAGGAAGCTCTTTGTACCCTTCGTATAAGAAGAGGAGTCTAAAGAGCAGGGGGAGGAGGCGCTCTTTGTACCCCTCTCATAAGAATAGGGGACAAAAGAGCAAAAACAATGAGGTGGCGCTGTTGCGTTCAGGACAAGGGGCGAGGATGGGAACCTCATCTCATTACACTCTCACAAAATTGGTGGGGCTGTCTTGTAGTGCGGGACAACCCCATTTGTGGAGTTGCAATTGGTCCCCTTGAGGGCAGAATAACTGTTGAGGTGCCCAGGTGATTTGTTGTTCTGGGACACACCAAAGGCGACACTGGTGACACTCGCAGTGGTTTTTGTTGCCATTCGGTGCGATAATGTGCCGCGAGCTCCACACACCACTGGACCCACCCAGGGCCAATGAAGGCGCGTAAATGCGTTTCCCCGCGTAAAAAAGGAAAAAAGATAACTGAAGGGAAATATTTCTATTTCTACATAATCATTAAAACTTCTCAAGCGCCACCTAGGTGCGAACTATATACACTAATAACTAAACAATAACTAATTCATACATTTACCGACTAAAATTAAAGTATAAAAAATAAAATATATAAGTCTCTTGTAATCCGCATTGACCGAAATGATAATAACGAAAAGATGCTTCATACACAATACACACCTTCTTATTACTTCTTGATTCTTCTTGGCCCATTTTAAACATCAGACAGGTGACTCTTAATCAAGTCAAGTTTTTTCGCAGGTACCTACTATGGTTGGCGAAGCTATTGTATTTGCCATAACAGTCCATTGGACTAACAATACAAGTAATCACAACAAACAAATGTACGAAAATGTTGAGTTGACGTTTCAATAGTCCACTTCTCTAAAAACAGCGGGCAATCGGAGCGGTTTGCGATATAAATCAATGTAAGGCGCGTCATTAGCCGCTATTAAATTCGCTGCTCCTGTAATTGCTTGCTGTCCACTGGGTGATGTGCAGCGTTTGTGAGGGAGTCCAAAGTGCACTGGTGAGCGGGTGTTAAAGATAGCTCTCCATGTTTTATTGTAAAGAGTAATATTGCGGCACCAATTGGCCCGACACACCTGGGGTGTAGTGCAGGGTACGTTGTCGCGCTCCGGGCGATTTGTGAGTTTCGGCGTTAGCGGTGTCCTATCGGAAAGGAGAAGAAAATGAAGGCAACGCACTTGCATAACAAATATGCAGATATCTATGGTAGACATTAAAGGTCTCCGACTGATAGTTCCTCCCCTGAGATGTACAATAAAAGTATCATACTTTTGACTATGCATAATAATAATGTTGTTCTATCTGGTACCCATAGCGTCATGTGCTACGCCAACGTAGCAGCGCTACGCTGCTAACGTGAAGATGATATGAGTATCCGTAGCATTTCTACAAAATCCATACGAGTTTTCCAACATAAGTCACCTCAGTGGGCCTAATTGTCTGTATATGTATTTGTAATGATTATTTAAATAAAGTACACAAATAAAAAGATATTCCCAAAAGTATTATGTAAAAAAGGATTAGTCTGTTTCAAGATGGTAAGAGGGACAGTTAGAACGCATTTTACACCCAAATCATTTTTTTACTGACTGTACCATAGCGATATCATATGTAGCTATTCCATGTGACAATGAATCGCTTTCGCCTCCGCTTTGAGCCGCAGATATAGAACGCTTGCACGCGATATACAAAATTGCCGACACCGTTCAGATATAGATCAGGACACATGGAAGGCTTAGATATTACCAAGCCTTATGTAGAACAAAATAAATTGCGCTATACAAATGGACTCCGCCTACTTCAAAACTAAATATTATAATAAAAGTATAATAATAATAATAGTATTGTCCTGAGATGAGTTTCGGCTACTGCGGCCTTCTCTACTGACGAGAGCCAGCAGCGAAGGACAAATTTCTATTACGCAAGTGTTTACGCAAACACAAGAGAATTTTCTATTCTCTCACTGCCCTATTCCGATGCGGCCTGACGGGTTTTCGTGCTCCCAGCGGCACGGGTGGGGGGGGGGTAGCACTACCAGGTTCCTGATTGCGGACTATTATCACAAATTGAAAAATCCTAACGGCACTTTTAGTGTTGACCGCCCCGGGATTCGAACCTGGAGTGGATCACGTCTGTGGCTGAACATACTTACCACTAGAACACGAGGTCGTCAGCCTGTGTCGAAAAGTCACGTGGTATGCTTAGATATCGTATTATACTTATTACAGTTTTATTTTAAACCTACTACTTGCCGTGAAGAGCTCTGGCCTGTACGTCGTATATGGTGGAAATGTTACGGCTAGCCATTTCCAAAAACATGGCTGTTCCGTATTGTGGCGGGTCAAAAATACAACGGGAAATAATAAAGAAACCAACATTAAGAAATCATAAATTGATATTACAAGTTTCACTCATAACATCCTAGCATCCACATACGATAACTAGTACCTAGTTAAAGTTTTCATTGTGTTTTCTAATAAGAACACACTCACGATCTCGTCCTATAAGAAAATGTTTTTACTAACAAATACTCACCAAGCTTGAACCTGTTACATAAAGGCCGTGTAATAGGCATATACATAATTCATTATTATTGTTTCAGCTCGTCTTTCGGTGCAGTGGATTTTATGAAGACATGATGAAGAGGGGCTTGTCGGCGTCGTCTGAATCTCAATAACGTTGTGAGGACCCTTCACTATACTGTGCGGTACCGTGCGGCGATAGAGCATCAAACTGCAGAGAACACAAATATATAAGCCATTTACAATGATATTGAATAGAACAAAATTAATTGCTATACAATATTGTAATAAAATATGCCTTACAAAGTAAAGTAATTTCATTAGTTTTGACTTCCTAGCAAATGAAACCTACTTTACTGCATAGGGGAGTTCCATTCTAGGGAATAATCAATGCACTGTTTCTTTTTTATGTCCTTTTTATATATACTTTAAATAATTTTAATGTTGAAATTGATAATATAATATTAACTGATTATTCTGAGCCTGCATTACATTGTCATACCTTGGCTAGTCGGGGGTGTTCTGGTATATCTACTGGACTTACGAGTTATGGATGTAGTAGCACTCCTCTTCGGAGACAATAGGCGTGAAGGTATTTCTTCTTCTTTTGATATTAATAAATTTTGTTGTCAAACGTAATGATTTTCATCCAAAATTAAAGCTTATTTTATTCATATTGAATAAAAAAAGATATACCAATAATAAAGATTACAAATTTATTCCAAAATACCATGTAAATAATAATTGAATAAGATTCTCCAACTCATTTTCTTCTCTTAGAAAAAACAATACTTCAGGAATTGTTATAAAATATACTAAACAAATGTTTCATATATTACATTATTATTACAGACATATTAAATAAACACAAAGCATATTTCAGGAAGAGGTAGTGCCATACTGCAAAGTAGGATTTAGTGCCATGCATATTACATGACACTATATCCTTCTATGAAACGGAATTGGGCCGGCACGACCGGGGAGTTATCTCTCACTCACATAATACCGCCATATAGTGGCATCTGCAGTGTCGCGTTTCGTGCGGTTTGTGAGTAGCCGGTGGCCCATGGGGTGGAAGGAGGGCAACTCATTGGCATAGTAACTATGTGTATGTTTGTGGGCGTTGGTAGTCGTAAAAACCGCCGACTGCTCGTTTGCCAACCCTTTTCCATAAAAAAATCCATTCACGATAAATTAAATAAAATAAACATAGTATAAAGGCAATTTGCTCTCTCTGTAGGCGCATTGATCTGTATTAAGAGGAGATCACGGGGGGGGGGGGGGGGGTTTA
>JAFELO010000199.1:836527-857384 GCA_017140195.1 Eumaeus atala
GGTTTAATATTAAAAATAAAATAAAAGGCGCGATCACAGTGTAGTGGCTCGAGCATTGTATGTTTTTTAATAAATGCCCAAATCACAGTAAGTACCTAAGTCTAGGCATTTTATTGCAATATGGCGTTTTTTCATACATGCTTTTTTTTATTCATTGGGCAATTGACGTATTTTAAGCTTTAATTGACCAAACGAAGGAACAGCTTGGTCGTAATATCGCGATATACATAGTGTGATGAAATAAAAAAGAAAAATTATCCAGAGTCCTACGATGATGGCACGAGCGAAATAGTTATCGCTCACATGATACTGCTCTAAAGTGACAGCTATTGTGACGCGTTTCGTGCGGTTTGTGAGTTTCCTGTGGTCCATTTCCTCGTTCCAGGAAAGGAGGGGAATATATTTGTTTGCCTAGAGTTGGCATGTGGTGATATGATTAAGAGATTTGTAAGAATCCTATTTCAAATAAAATAATTTTATTTCCTTTATATCCTTTCATTTCATTTGGATCACAACCCTGCGGATGTCTATGGGTCTTGGTAGTTATTAAAAGGCTTCGACTGTTCGTTCGCCCCCTGAAAAAATTGTAACTCGTATCAAAATGATAAAATATAATAAGGCTCACGTTTATTTTTCATTGGTAGATACATTTTATATAACTATATACTATTGACTATGTAACCCAACCACTAAAAGCTAGTTGAATAGAATTGGCAACTGTGCGGCTTATGGGTAAGTTAGACTAATTAGGGGGGGGGGTTGTTGTCTTCATTAGCTCATCATGTGAAACGTAGGGCGGTTTAATGTGTACAATATAGTGCCCACATGAGCAGCCGAATTATAGTGTTATAGGTGCATTGCATGTAGTACTCCTAAGACACTTCTATAAAACACACAGTTTATTCTCGTCTGAACCACAGAAACCGTCAACAGAGGCGTAAGAAGACACGTAACTTGTAATTTCTGCAGCACTGGTATGAATAAAACATATCAGCTCAAACAAGTGCTTGTCTGTGAAATGTGCATTCTGTAGACAATTTCGTCAAAGCCACAATACCTAGGCCTTTGACGTCCCTGCGTCAGGCGCATCAAAGGGCCCAGCGACCGCCATGTTTGTGGCTCTTATGCCTCTACAGGTTACGGCGAAGAGGGAATATTGATTAAACATGTTCGTGCAGAATCAAATAGATTGACACATCGAATTCACATTATATTGTAATCGGCAACTATACTTAAAATTACTGCTATAGTTTAGCGCCTAATTGTCTGTAAATATATATTAATTTCATCATCATATCACTATATTATTATATTGCGCCAGGTGGGAAGACGATCTCCGTGCAGTAGCCGGTCCGGGATGGATGCGAGTAGTAGGAGATTGGTTGGAGCGTTCATTGAGAGAGGCCATGTGTCCAGCAGTGTATTATCACTATAAACATTTGTGAACTTTAGTATCGTCATAGAAGCGGATAAGATTTAATTATGTTGGGAAAACCAACAGCGGTTTACATCAACATGGCAACTTTTCAAAATAAACAACCACCACATGTTTTAAATATTAGAAACTAATGGCACATGCATTAGTTTGCTGATATTAAAAAATGAAGAGGAAGAAAAATCTGTCACAAGCATCCTTGCGTTCCCCGTATCGTATTTTTTAAGGATACATAAGCGCAAACAAGAAATTCGATCCTTTTACCGACGCCCATGGACATCCGCACTTCCAATGGGTCACCGGGTACTCACCGCACAAAAATCCTGACAACATATCTGTCATGTAAGCAAGAATTACTTTGCCGGTCATGCCGGCCCAGTTCCGCTGCAATGTAGTATGGCGCTACCTCTCACTCGTATTGGTTTTTGCAAACACTGCAGAGTGTCTCGTCGGTGTGTGGTTGCAGCTACCATAGGTGAACATCGTTTGGAAAAGATTTGGCGGAGACTCTGGAAATCGAGAGGAGGCAAAGCGTGCCCTTAAGAAGTCGGCGACTATGATTTATGTTAAAATATGAAATTTCTTTTTAATAGTATCTAAAATATACATCATCAAGTTTTATAGATTTTTCTGCGGCATTCAGGCTTTGCAGAATTATTATTAATGTAAAGTTTGGATCCTGAAGAATACTACCTGCTAATTGTTAATATTCTAGGTTTTCTAGTCAGTTAATCTTTGTCTAATAACTAAGATTGACTGACGATAGATAACATAGAGCCGAAACCACATTGCTGAAGGCTCCCGTAGGGGTTTACTTAGTATTGCTACCCAATAGCTGAGTCCAACATAGGTCTGAGGGTCTACCCGGGCTCCCAGGTATCATGCGTATATGCATTCCCCTTCGTCACCAAAAAAAAGTGCCTAAACCACAGAACTCAGAATCATGAAATCTTGCAAGCAGGTATAACAAAATATATCACGAGCGCAAATAAAAGGGTCTTTCGAAACTCCAACATATAAAGGAGTTAAATAAGATATGAAATATTAAATTTATTTGGAAGAAAACCACTGGTATTTTTTTTTTTGCTATTAAATAATCTCGAATATTCACAACAGATCGCGGAATGGACCCTCCGGGAGTACACACCAACAGCGAGCCCAGTACGTTAGCCTTCAGCCCACAGTAGTGGGTAGTCTCCTTACGGTAAAACTGCTTATACGGATATTGTCGCGGTTTCTTTAATTATTTAATTAACAAGACGTTCAGAAGCTTTACAGCAACCATGTTCTTGAGTGGACTATATCTGAAATATATCTATCCCCGAAACGGTGACTCCTAGGTGCAAAAATATTTTTAATCACAATTTCATACCTTGCCGTTTGACTCAAATGTGCAAAAGATTTGATTGAAATTTTTTTCACATATTTGATGATGGCGACATTTTAGATTCTACGAGTATTTAAATGGACATTCGTATACATTTTGAACGCTGTTCAAATTAATGTAATCTTGCCCCGAATACAGGAAGTAAACTGACTTTACGCAAGGACTAAACTCTAAGCCCTTGTGGATAAAAAAATGTGTATCGAGCAAACCAATGAAGAGCTGTGAGTAAAACAAATGAATATTGCGTTTTCGGAGTCCCCAAGGGGACCTCGCTCTGATTGCAAGAGTCAGTCCGTTATGGTTTGACGTTAAAGGTAGAATTAAGTAAAATGTGCGACGTTAACAATTGCAATGGTTTCCTCAAGTCTGTTCCCTACCATTATGGGTTGTCTCTTATTTGTTTTAGAAATTCAAATTCACGTCAATCCTCTTTGGTGAACACAAATTGGTGAAAAAGATGGACGTTTTCTTTAATAATAATCTATGATAATTTAAATTGTTATAACAAAAAATATTATAATATAAGATGTTCAACTTTTTCACCAACTTGCGTTCGGCAAAAAGGATGGACGTGAATTTGATTTGTAAAATAAGAGACCACCCTCAGGGTACACTTCTGTGAAAACTATTTAAAACAATGAATATCGAGAGCGCGTTAAAAACTGCGGGCGACTTATCAAACAAGGTGCTACATCTAAGAAGCACTTCCTTTGTGAATGATTAGCGTCGGCTCATTAGCGATGGCAAGTGGATTAGCACCTGCACAAAGTTATTGGGCGAGCGTGAGCGCGTCGTAAAGTATGAATAAGCGCTACGTTAGCAGGGAGGTAATTACGGCGTCTCGGAAATAAAGGGTTCGGTCACGAGCGATGTCTTACAAAAATTGGCAATTTATTTTCGTCTACAATAATATAGTAGATTGGCTGAGAGAAACAACCAAAGCAAGAAGTATGAAATGGAAGTCAAATGAGGAGACTCACGCCCAACAGTGGGTGAGTATTGGTTGAGAAAGAGGAAGAATATAATAAAAAATCAATATCATTTTTTGTTTTTTTGGATAAACCACTGAAACTCATTACAACAAAACTATATGGACCATGGTTGCTGTAAAGCTGCTGGAACGTCGGATTAGTTAAATAACTAAATAATCTCTGAAACTACAGGTTGGATTTACCCTTCTTATAAGAAGAGGGAACTAAAGAGTAGGAGGAAGAGCCGCTGTTTGTACCCCTGCTAGAAGAAGAGGCGACAAAATGCGCAAAAGGAAGCGGCACGAGACAAGGGGCGAGAATGGGAACCTCACCCGATTGCACTGTCCCAAAGTTGGTGGGGTTGTCCTCTAGAGCGGGACAACCCCATATGTGGAGGTGGCCTCGATCCCTTAGGAGGCTGACTAGCCGTCGAGGTGCCCTGATGATTTGTTGTTCCGGGGTACCTCACCGAAGGCGGCACGATGGCGCTCGCGGTGGTTTTTGTGGATATTCGGCACTATTATGTGCTGCGAGCCCCGCACACCATTGGACCGCACCCAGGGCCAGTGAAGACGCGTAAATGCGTTTCCTCGCAACAAAAAAAAAAGAAGAAGAATCAGATAGTCATCTGTGTCGGACATAATTTTTATATATGCAGATGTCTGATCTTTTTTTTCTAAAACTTTTTTATCGGTTTATTTATACATTTGGATGTCATTACATATGGATTTTATCTGAAGTAAAAACATATTTATTTGTTTAAGTACTGGAAAGGTTACACAGTACACCAATCATTATTGATTTCCGATTGGTCATTAGGCAACTTCGCCAATTTCGCCATTTGACGAAATTTTCGAAGTTCCCTACGAAACTTGATGTGGTTCGTCCATGTAACCCTCATGATGACCCCCAACTGCTCGTGATCTGTGAAAGGCGAATAAGTTTTAGGTGGTACATGACTGCTTTTAATAAGGTCACATGTATTCTTGACATTATTTTTTACATAAACGAACAATCGAGGTCTACCTACGCCCATTAATATTCGCACATGCAGTTGTGTTGCCCTCCATCACTCCATCTCTCCTAATTGTGTAATCGGCTGCTCACGAACCGCATGAAACGCGACAACATAGCCACCACTTTTCGGGCCCAATTCGGCGACAGTGGAGCATGGCACTACCTCTTGATAAATTAAGTACTCGAAGGTTTAATGTAGACGGATATTGCGACATCGGCTCTACAAATACATGAACACGGTCGCGACGGACGCGCCGGACGAGAAAACATGCAAACACACAATTCATTCGGAATTCTCAAAAACCGTTGGCGTTGTCTCCCTTTCATAAATATTTACCTTGGCCAGTTATTGGCAAGTACAGTCACGATCAAAAGGATGGTGTTACGAAATAATTAATATATTTATATGAAATTTTACAATAGTATTTATAACTCTGTTGTATACAGCTGCTGATAAATAAGAACATTTTTTTAGTTATAATCCTTAGCGGTTTATTTTTATTATTTCGGTTTAGGGTTCATTACTACGGCTATATGGTAAATTAAAATGACCATTTACATTCTGTAATATGTGAAAAAGCTCCTTATTATGGTCGCGAACCTTAAAAGAAAAAAAAAACAGAACCGTAATAAGATCGCTTCGCTGTCCGTGTTTCTAACCTCTTTTTCTTAAGTATGCGACGAAACTTCAAGTTGCAATTCATTTCAAATACAGAAATCCCATTTATATAATAATAGTGTCGTCCTAGCCGAGTTTTCGTCAACAGCGGCCATCTCTTTTGAGCGAGCCATCTGCGCGGGACATACTATAGTGCTCAAGTGTTCGCGCAGACACAAGTGCACTCTTAATTCCTTCATTCTCCTAATCCGATGGGACGAATCCGACACGACCGGAGAGGAATCAGGCGCAGGACCGACTGCTCAACGTGCCTCGAGGCACGGGGGTGTAACACCGCCAACTGCCTAACTCCGGACAGCTATTAGAATTTTGGAAAATCCTAATAGCACTTTATGAATGGTCCGAACCCGCGACCTCACGCATGTGGCTGAACATGTTTACCACTACACCACGAGGCAGCTATATACAATTAAAACATGAAGCACAAATAAATAAAGTAAGTCACCTTACTTATACATACTTTATATTTAGATTTCATATAATTAAACTATCAAAAAGTGGTCCGATCAATTCATCTGGTCTCTCAGCAAGAGAGAATCACTTCATTTTCCTTTCAGCAAGAATCACACATCTTTGCTTTTGTTAGTATATAAAAATTACAAAACCTAAAAAGTGAAAACACGATAAAGCCTTTTTATTATTTATTTAGGTAGCATGGAAGACTTACAGCTAAACCAGGAAAGCTGACAGCCATTTACTAGTCTTGACGTCTAGAAATCAATCAAATTTAATAGGACAAAGAATAAACATCCACACATGCAGTAAACAGGTTAGAATAAACCTTCTGTATGCGACAGTACGTGCCTACTCAGGCATCCTTTTCTTTCTGTGATAGTCGTCGCGGACCTTGATAGTGTGGATTTAGACAAAAGTATGTTGGATTCAAAGAATGTTGACAGACTTCCTTGTTTTATATGTAAGTACTTGTTCGGCTCAAATAAGACAAGTCGCTCGACAAAATTACGATTTCCGACAAACCACGAAAACAAAAACAAACTAGATTTTAAATTTAATTTTGAAATTATTTTGTACCATAATTTCAACGTATTCAACATAACAAGTACAGTGTCGTCAGTCGCTCCTGCGACTTACTGTATAATGAAATGGAGAAATTAAGGAATAACTAGGAAGACAATTTGTTTTGAATATTCTAGTCTCTATAAAGTGAAGACTCCACGCCATAGTCTGTGGAACCATTATTTACGATTTTTTTATTTTGATATTAAAATAAAACTGTAGAATAATTAATATTAGTATAATTATGTTACAATCTATTTTAAGATTGAATATATTGAAGATTACACTAACGGGGTTTACTCTGTCGTGAAGAAAAATATATAATGTTTACATACAGTGCATATATTATTCATGCAAGTTTCCCTAACCTCGACTCAGTCGGGTCTGCCAAGGTTAAAAAATAACAAAATGGGACATAAAGTTTACTAACATCGATGAATAACTGCAGGTAATCGCATCGTACACACACGTGATTAGTGTGAACATTTATCTATATCTTTTTTATCTCGCTTTGAAGCCAGTACTTAATACCTTTTTGGTCAAAATAATTATGCGCACTAGCCACGACATTTTTAAAAAGTAACATTTAATTATTGTTTAGAAGTTGTAAAATTGTTTTAAAGCGTCGCGATCATCATCGATTTTACTACATAGTTATTTTTGAAAGTGCAAACGAGCAAATGGTACACATAAGTGTACAGATATGTATCCATATTCTACAACAGTAAGACGCTGGTGGTGGTGGACAGTAACACCTTAACAGTAATGTGCTGACATTACTGTTAAGGTGTTGCCGATTTTTCAAAGCAGTAATCGCTTTTCGTGAATGTCCTTCTACCTAACCTACGCATAGAAACCCTTAAGCACTCAGGCCGGCTCTGTAGATAAGATTACGTGCTCCAAAATGAGGTCACACACAAGTGTAATAAGATTTATAGCTATTTAAATATTTTAAATACTAACGCCACCCACTACTTATCAGCTAGTAAGTCTCTTACTAAGACATTGTAAAGATCTCTCATTGAGCTCGACATTAGTCCGGTATATATCTGGCCGGTCTAATCTGGACACCAGTAGGTACCGCCAGACCCCCCACCATGGATCAAGCCTTGTCGTGGCGGTGTGGCTTAGTAGCCTGGGGTGAACCCAGGCGAAGCCAATTGAACCGAGGTGGATCTTTGCACCCCTCTTATAAGACGAGGAGGCTTAAAGATCAGGAGGAGGAATCGCTCTCGGTACCGCTCTTATAAGAAGAGGGGACCTAAGAGCAGGTGCCGCTTTTGCGCACGGGGCAAGGGGCGAGGATGGGAACCGCACGCCATTGCACTGTCCCAAAGTCGGTGGGGTCGACTTGTAGTGCTGGGCAACCCCATCTGTGGAGGTGGAGTTGGTCCCTTAGGAGGCTGGCTAGAAGTCGAGGCGCCCTGATGATTGTTGCACCGGAGCACCTCACCATGGGCGGCACTGATGGCACTTGCGGTGGTTTTTGTGGGTATTCGGCACCATCATGTGCCCCGAGTCCCACACTCCACTGGACCCCACCCAGGGTCGGTAAAGGCGCGCAAATGTGATTCCCCGCGTCAAAAATAAAAAGGTACCACCGGACCAAGCGTTTAAGATAAATAATTACACAGCAGGAGACAGATTAAATCCGACGACGACGTTGGTAATTGTTTTGTATAGTATTGGTGGGCAAGCAAATGCGCTTTGCCCGCCATTCCTCCTCCCCTCAAATGGACCACCGGCTACTCCGCGGCATACATAGCAATACATGACACTAAACCCTTTCTAAATTTGATATTTGTCACTCGCTTTAACATAATATCTGCTACAAAGATGTACAACTTTACACAAGCTCTTAGCAATTCTCCGTAAATACATGGTTATATGTATGCCATATACTTAAAACGCTATAACTCACAAGGGTATGTGTGTTCAAACACCATAGCGACACGTTCTTCTCCGAAGAGCCGTTAGCGGGTACATGTGAAACGGCCGGCCAGTGACAACGTGAAGGCTTTACCATGTTCTACGGATTTTGCCCTCCCCAAACTTTCAAGAATTTTACTTTGTCTGTGAACTAACTTTGTTTGGGAACATCATGAGCAAGTTTAAAATATGTTATATCAAAGTCATCATGTATCTGTTACTACGGTGTAAGTTCTATGCGGTTATAGGGATGACTACTTTTATCTTTCATCGTCAATATCACAATTAATGCTAGTAGCGCCATCTATTATATGTTTTATAATAGTGTATAAAGATTGAATGAATCACTAGGTCTCGCCGGTGAATCCTGCGTATCATTTTAAGAAATTTAACATAGTATTATTATAAAATAATGGAAATAAATGATACTTAGTAAAACTTAAAGTAAGAAATTTCATAAGTGCGTAATACCAAGGCATTACACATTTGTAGAATGTATACCGTTTACTACTACTAATACAAGATATTTTATATTTTATTAATCATTTTGTAGACGTAGCTAGAAGCGTCGAAATCACATTTAAAAACTAATTTAAAATTATTGAAGATTAAACTTAGTCCCAAATCTTAGTGAAATCTATTTTACATATTTTCATATAATTTTCACCAATGTGTATTATTTCTTAACGTAGCAATCCAGCCGGGCGGGCAGATCGCTATTCATCTATAAAAAACGGCAAATCCACGCTCATAGTATGGGTGCGCCTTTAAATAAATTCATTAACTATTGATGTCTTAAGTTTACGCGTATGGTACTCATCACAGAAAACTACTTTTAAGTATTTTATCGCGGTTTGTTTAATCACTTAATAAGCCCAAAGTTTCAGAGGAAGCAGCTGTAAAAGTTTATTGTAATTAATTATGTTTATTGTAAGGTACTATAGTATAGTACCTATTTATTGTTATAGCGGCAACAGAAATACACCACCTCCGAAAATTTCGACTGTGCAGCTGTCATGGTTCACGAGATATAGTCAGATGACTGATAAACAGCGGAGTCTTAGGAATAGAGTATCGTTTCAACCCTTTGGTTAAGTAACCCCAAAAATTCTGACAATCATGAAGTATGTATGTAGATTTCTAAAAAAAGGGCATATTTTCAATCACTTAAAAATTAACGTAAAAAAATTGCGAGAACCCAAATCAAGCCAACAAACTATTTTTACTTTACTAACAAGGTACAAAGTACATTATTTACAAAAGCTTTTATTAACTATGTTTATTGAAATATACGCATTTATGTAGTTATTTGTATTCACGACGTACGAGCATACTTTAAGTTGTAACTGACTTGAACAGAATTTTATATTTTGTTAAACTTATAAATAAATTGTTCAAATGTCAACTTTAAACCTAGCTCATCAAGTTCCACAAGAGGCCGCTCACACACAATACGCAGTCAGCCAGCTAATTCAAAGCCACGTTTCAAACGGCCTGCCTCATCACAGATTATAGTGAATTGACTCATTTCATATTCTCTCTGTACCTACTGGAATCTTTCTAGGCCTCGCGAAAGCCTTGAATAAACTTTTAGGGTTAGCTTGGTGTAGAACGAGAGCTCTCATTGCTGATATTATACTAATTTGTGACGGAGGGATGATCACAAGGAAGTTAAGTTTTACATATTCATAGATGCAAATGTAGACGAGTTTACAAAGTAAAATCTCCAGTCTGTTCTTCTTACGTTACTCTAAACTAGCCTGACTTTATTTCTATGCTGTTTGAAGTATGGATGTACTAAAACATTTTACATTTTTAGGGTTGCCTATTTTGCCCTTATCACTTTGTTGCCAGTCTGTCGGTACGTCTGTGAAGAAACTAACTTTTTTTCTCGGAAACTAGTGGAAGGATCGAGCTGAAACCTACATTCGATGTAAAGTCTAGGTCTGCAGCGTCTTTAAATCTGTGAATACTTGCAGTCAATCACAAGATACGCTCATTTGTGCGTATATTTCCTATGAGATCGCACGAAATCTAAAACGCATAGTGTACTTACTGTTGCCCTAGACGCCTGGCGTGCTCACCCTAGTTATAGCATAGTATAGTATAGGGGGCGAACGAACAATCGGATCCCTCTGATTACTACTAGTGCTCATAGACGCCCGCATCATTGTTATGAGACTGATACGTTACCCTTTCCTCCTCCATTCCAATTAGCTACCGGGTACACACAAATGTCACGAAACACACTGACGACACTGTTACTTTACGACGGTATCATGTGAGCGAGAGGTACCTCCCATGCCAGCCCAATACAGCTGCATGCGGCATGGTACTACATCTTTCTACGACTGGGTACCAAGAAATACATAAGTCTACTTTTATCAAATTGTGTGTGGATTTTCTTTGTTGCTTATTTGATCATATTTTGGTTACTTTATAGCAGTAATTGTCAAGTCCTGGTAAGAATTTTGCTAGACGTTACAATAGGTACGGCGTAACGGCTTTAAGTCGCGTAACGTAGATGTTACACTACAGCTATGAAGTCGCGTTTCGTGCGATTTACGAAAGATAAGTAATTTTGCCAATAGAATATATAAAAAATTGTTTAATGTTTTCCGTTCCACCACGAAGCACGTGTTGGTCACTGGCATGCACGTGAGGACGCCAGCATTGGACGAGAACAGGCTGTTGATGATAAATTAAAAAAAAAATGACACAAAAAAGTCCAAAACTACGTCACCTTCTCAAAGTCAACGGCAAATTTCATTGGTGATATATATGTATGCAGCCGTATAAGAACAGCAATAAATGCCTGGTCAGCGATATTTCAAGTCTATCTACTTTCAGTGTCATAGCATGCACATTTATCGGCCATCGAACCTGATATCAACAAGTTTACTATCAAGGTGCACTTTACACTTATCACAGAACATAGATTCGCCATGTCTGTTCTACTTGCCTCCTATGTTACACAAATTAAACTGATTTCTTTGTTAATTAATAATCGTGATTTCGTGGTGGTGTTGCTAGCATATATAATGACATCAGATGTTATATAAAGTTATAGATTGTTACGTTCACAGATTATACATTAAAACCCTCCTCGGAAGGAATGTATCGTGTGAATACCGCCTGAAAATCCATTCAGCAGATTTCGAGAAAATCGGATACAGTCAGACAACTTCCGGGTACATTTGGCATTAAATATTTATCCTGTCCCAAAAAAAAAGAAAAAATTTGTTTTTTTTTTAATATGTCTTATTTACCCTGATATGTTTGTTATATATATTATCATGTGTATAACACATTTTTTTCAAATCTTGCAAAGAATTTTAAACGACACCCTAACGTAAATGTCCTACGTTTACGTGAATGTTACTCATTACAATAAAACTACTTTTACAATTACTTCTACTGATTATTTAATTATTTAATCAGCTTGACATTTCGGAAGCTTTTACAGTCCAGTTTGACCAAGTCCCGTAGAAGATCCTTTGTAGGTTCAGCGGGATCTACGACATCATCATTATCCGGCGTAGATTCCACCCCTATAAAGTGCCATATGTCCGGGTCAGGAGTCACTTGCACCCAGTGGCCCCCAGCCACCTTAAGCAACTAGTATTGGCTAGGCCGAGGGGACCGGGTTCTTTAACAGTTCATCGTACTAGTGAAGTGTGTGTTGTCTTCTAGTTTAGGGAGACGATTGACTGTAGACTAAGTAGTCTACTGTAAGTACAGTTTCTAATGCAAATTTTTACCGCGAAGTATTTATTTTATGTTAATATCCATTCATGATATTAAAATATTTATTTTATATATAATAATTATGAAATTGCCATCAGAGTTTAATTCCGCGATCTCTATTGCTCCCTCCGTAATCAAGAAAAACCAGCCAAGTGCGAGCCAGACTCGTGTTAGGAGAGTTCCCTACATATATTTATAAAAAATAAGTTATAAACAGTTTCGTTTTATGGGAACCGCCTTGAATAATTAATTTATGAACTTTTTAAATATTTGTTGTTATAGCGGCAACGGGGACACACCATCTGTAAAAACTTTCACCTCCAAGCTAGCATGGCACATGAGACAAACTCTATTGACAGTGGGGCGGACAAGCGGACATGAGAGCCTTAGTTATAGGACTTCATTTTTACCCTGAGCGCGAAGCTCCAAAAATGGAGGATTTTTAACGAAAACACTACAGAAGTAACACTTCAGCCCGGTTCATCTCTTCCTATCTGCGGAAAAAGAGGGGGTCTGTCCCCCTATCGTCTACCTATAACCAGAAGACAAAAAGCCTTCGTAGTCAGTCGAACTGTAGAGGCTGGACTAGCGCCGCCAATCAGTATTAGGTCCCTCCGAAAAAAAAAAAGAAGTAACACTTCACACACACACAGGATAAATATTCGCATGACGGACTCATGTTCTCTCTAATGATTCACGCTAGACTTACATTGTAGTAAAAGATACGCTGCATTGCAGCCGAAATGGGCCGGAACGACCGATGATGCACCACTCGCTCATATGACACTACCGCCGCCGTTAAGTGATAGCTATACCGCGTTACGTATGGTTTTTCAGTAGCCGGTGGCCCATTGGTGGGCGGGAGGAAAGGAGGCCAACGCATCTGTATAATGATAATGCGAGTGTCTATGGGCATCGGTACACGTTCTATGGCCCCGAATTCCCGTTTTACACTATAAATGCCCCTATACTATAAAAAAATAGTTGCTATGGAATCATCAAAATCCCAAATTTAGAATCCTAAAATACAAAATAGGATAACATTTGTAAATGTAAACAGATAATGAAATTATATTATGGCGCGAATACAGAAAAAGTCCATTTTGTGTATTGAATTTCCTTGAATTGTACACTTGTCTGTATTTATTCAGTTGAGATGGCGATGGAAGAGACTCCGAAACCGGCTCGTGGACGATTTCGAAAATATTTGGTCTGATAAGCGACGTACAGACAGAGTATTACTGCCAAATATTTATATACGATAAATGTAACGTGATGTCGCTATTAGCAAATAATACTTGTTTACAGTAGTAGGTTTACGTTGCGTGAAGTAATATTGCACAGTTTTTAAACATGGCTCGTCCTCCAGGGAGTTCGAATTGTACTTAAGCTTAGATAATAAATAAGTTTCAAACTGTTATGTTTAATAATACCGGAAGAATTCTGAAGTGTTCTAAAAGTAGACTCTGTAATCAAAATCTAATTTTATAAGCCTCAGTACATTATAAATCCCACTGTCGGACACTGGTCTCTGCCACGAAATGAAGGAGTTATTTAATTTAGATTATGGTTAACACGTCGCGTTGAGGCTCGGCGAACTGCATATGAGTCTCATTGTCGGACACCCGTGTCTTCCACGAAGCCAATGTGTTAATTAATTTAGGTTATAGTTATCACGTCGAGTTGAGGCCCGGCAAACTGCATACGAGTCCCACTGTGTCTTCCACAAAATCAAGGCCTTATTTCAATTAGATATCCCGCCGAGCTGGCGCTCGGCGAAGTGCGCATGCCATTAAGATTTGTACTTCTATTGAAAATGCAGACTTCTTTACAACATTTTCCTTATCCAACGCTCGCCTACTGTTAATATATAGATTTTTTTTCTGTCCGTACCAAAAAACCTTCGTAAGATGGCAGGGTCAATTCACGCGGAACGCTTCTTGATGAGGTTCGACCTCAGCAGTTCGTGTCTCATACTATATTTTTACATTAGCAGGTATGTTAGTAAGAGGTCCTGTCGTTATGCATTGCCGCAAGATTGAGCCAACACGACCGGGGAGGTATCTCTCAAATATCACAAAGTGGCAGCTATTCTGTCGCATTTTGTGTTACGAGAGAACGTAAGGAGGGCGAAACGTTTACACCTACTACGTATTACTACCTAACAATGGTTATTGTCATCTAGGGTCCTGCTGCTGTTCGTTTGTCCCTTTATATGTAACATGTGAAATATGTAAATTTTCTATTTCTAATAGCCAAAAGCTTTCGATAGATTAAAGAAATCAACCGTTAGACAGCTCTGTTAATCCTATATTTATGACAGAGTAAAACCCTAAAACTAGGATCGAATGAATTTTTTTTAACGCTGGTCCAGGGGTGTGTGGGGCTCGCGGCACATGATAGTGCCGAATACTCACAGAAACCACCGCGAGTGCCACCAGTGCCGCCTTTGGTGTGGTGCCCCGGAACAACAAATCATCAGGGCACCTCGACGGCTAGTCAGCCCCCGGACCGACGCCACTTTTGTCCCCTCTTCTTATAAGAGGGGTACAAAGAGCGACGCCTCTTCCTGCTCTTAAGTCCCCTCTTCTTGTAGTAGGGGTACCTAAGAGCTGCCGCCTCCTCGGTTCAATTGGCTTCGCCCAAGATGTCTCGGATC
The DNA here is from genome assembly GCA_017140195.1 of Eumaeus atala. NCBI lineage: Eukaryota > Metazoa > Arthropoda > Insecta > Lepidoptera > Lycaenidae > Eumaeus > Eumaeus atala. The sequence continues at coordinate 851,369 of JAFELO010000199.1, forward strand.
ACCCCAGGCTACTGAGCTCACCGCCACGACAAGGCTTGACCCATGGTGGGGAGGATCGATTTACTTGCGTCACCAGAGCCTAGTATCCAAGAAAACTCAAAATGACTTAGGCTGCTGAGGTGTCTCGGACTTGTGTAGAACTGGAGGGCGGAGAATGTGTTTTCACTCCTAATGTTAGATTTCAGTACAGATTTGTTCATACTCGGTGTAGTAGCTGGTCAGTTTAGGATAATATTTTTTTTATACACTGGGGGGGGGAAGGGAAATCTTTTTAGGACCACCTACCCACATGAACATCAGCATAACTATGCCGATGCGTTGCCCTTCTTTCGCCCTGACCCCAAGGGGGGGAGGCCTTTGGGCCATAATATAAATATTTATTTTAGCAATATTGACTGTCCTGCGTCTGAATCAGTCCGGTATAATGAAGCACGCACTGTCCGCTCGGCGCTTACGCGACACTGTATAATGAAGCACGCACTGTCCGCTCGGCGCTTACGCGACACTGTATAATGAAGCACGCACTGTCCGCTCGGCGCTTACGCGACACTGTATTTACTCGTAAACATCATGATGGCTGTGCTACCGCCCCTCATGCGGTAGGTAAGTAGCCGATGGTCAATAAGAGATGCAGGAGACGGCCGCATGTAACCTGAAGACAAAAAAGTCTTCGTAGTCAGTCGAACTGTTGAGGCTGGACTAGCGCCGCCAACCAGTATTAGGTCCCTCTTAAAAAAAAAAACGGCCGCATGTGCATCAACTGTATCGCTATTAACAGATGTCAGTAGTAACCAATGGGCCCCGATTGCACGGCTAACAAACTATGCTAAAAATAAATCTCCCATTCGCGTTTTCACTATAATTCGCGTTTTCAATATAAATAATTTTAATTTTTCACTATAATTCAAACAATCGACTGGACGTTGACGAGTCTATCCCGCTTCTTCTTTAATATTCTCCTATGACTATATATGGTGGACTGGCGACTTGGATAAGGTCGACCGGTGCCGCTGGATGCAGGTGTCTCGGGAGCGTGACCTGTTACTCTCTATGGGGTGGCCTACGTCCAGCAGCGGACGTCGTCCGGCTGCTGATTATATGCATGTGTTTATATATGTATTACTGGTTTATTCCTATATTTCATGTCAACAATAAAGGCTTCACGTCTTCACGGCATTCCACTTACAGGGTAGGAAGAGCGAACAGGATGCCATAGGGCACGATCCTTACATACTTGTCTTACATCCTCTACTCTTACCATTCTCTTCAGACAAACGTTATATCATGTCGTTTAATTTCCCCCAACTTCTTGTTTAGGGTTTCATACCCCATAAGGGAAGACGGATCACTTTGGTGTCTGTATTTTTTATACCATAAGGGTGTCAAACGAGAATCGGAGCCTGTTGGTGACTACCGACGCCCATGGACATTCGTATCATTGATACGCAGATGCGTTGCCGTTCTATCATCCCTGCCCCCGCCAATGGGCCGCCGATATCAAGCGGGCGAGGGGTCGTGCCAGCCCAATTCCGTAGCATAGGATCACGCACCGTGCATGGCATTACCTCCTTCAATGAATCATGACACTACCCCTTCGTAAGTATCTTAAGATAAGGGTCTTCGGAGACATAATATAATATATGTATATGATATAAGGTAAGGATCAGCTGTAATTCGTGGTGAATACCGAGATCTGGAAACTCCTGAGCCATGCATAAAATCGTACTTATAAGTCAACTCAATCCAATGTTTATATAGCCGTTTAAGCGTATTTTGTCACGCTCGCATCTCCCGTTTATACGGAATCCTTGGTCTGCAGGTCCGACTCGCACTTGACCGGTTTTTAATGTTTAATTGTGGAAATTCTCGGTAGTCATTAAATATTTGTGAATCCAGAAAGTTATCAGATACCTACCTGATGTTCTTTTATATGTTTAGGGAGCTCAGTCAACACTGACGTCTACCACATCATCTTGGAATGTGTTTAGATCGAAGAAATTAGATTTCAGATTGCAGAAGAAAATTGAGGACTTTATGAACACTGGAACTTGTAATTTTGGCATAGCCGCTGTCTGAAAAAGCTACTAAATTGTATAAAATATCGCACTGAGTCGGCATAAAGTCACTTATAACTAAGTAGTTAATGTACTTATGGTGTATAAAGCAGATGTAATTATTGCAATCGTAAGTCTAATGGAGCGGCACAGGTAAGTTTGTTGGCAGACGAACCGTTGAAACACACCATAAATCCTACACACGCTATAACGCGATGAGTGAATATCTACAGTTCCTTTTTCAAACGACGGAATAACCGTTGAAATATTTAAATTCGCCCTTAATGTTCTCGCGGCGTTTTCCTTCAGATAAGTGTGTTTGCTCGCCGGTTCCTGGATGTCGCCGCGGTTATCTAATGAGAACTGATAACAGGACGCGGGACCGTAGTGTCGCTCACACCGGCCGAATTATCAGGTGCCGTGTCGAATTATACTGCTCACTACGTGTACGTAGAATATGTACTTTCATTGATACTGCCAGCATGATTTAAATACTATAGTGATATTGCATTAATAAATATACGAACGTAAAATTGTAGAGACTGCCGGAGCGCAACACAAAACTTATTGGCGTGGTTGGTGGGATTGGAGAACAACGCATCTGCATAGCAAATATGCGGATGTTTATTTACGTCGGTAGTCATCAAAGGATTCCCGATAGCTCGTTTGTCCCCCCTTTAATATGAAAGAAGGATATTTGTTTTACCTAATCGATTTCTTCTGTTGCAACATTAAATAATTATCACGATCGGGTACATATTGTTTGTTCCCCTCAGGTGCGATGTAGTAGGACGATGTCCAAGTTACCTATTGATAGGCAAGTAAGCTGTGGTAGAAGAATAAACGAACACAGAATCAAACTATAGCTTGTCTAGTGTAACATATCAAATGGAGTAGACATTGAGAGGGCTTAAATGACAATTTTTTTACAGCATAGGAGGCAAACGAGCAGTTGGGCCACTTGTCAGTCAGTGATTCCCAACGCCCAAAGAAATCCACAACACCTGAGGTCTCGCCGATATGTTACTGGCATTTTAGAGATGAGTAGGCCGTTTTCTTGAAGATTCCTAAGTCGTACTGGAAATATTTGCAACTTAAAACAAACAGTAGAGGATTTCGGAACATCGAGATGGTGCCGGTGAACTTTTGAATTATAATTTTATATTCCCACTTAGGTAAAATATTTACTTACCTACTCTCTGTTGTACAAATTTTAACATTATAAAAAGTACCAAATATATAAAATATTACAATATACTAATATAATAAGTTACCAAGGCAGTGGAGGATTTAGTTTCCATTTTATTTTTTACATCGTAAAAAGGCAAACGAGCAGTTGGAGCCATTTGGTAACCACCAACACGCATTAACATATGCTGATACATTGACCCAATCCACCCAATGGGCCACCGGGTACACACAAACCACAGGATAAGTGAAAATATAGATGTCACATTACGGCGGTATTATCTGAGCAAGCAGGTACTTCCCCGGTCGGGTCGGCCCAATTCGGCTGCAATGTACCTTGACACCTCTTAATATAATATAATACAATACCGCCCTGTGGGCCCTGTATCCTGTATGATAGAACGCCCTTTTTTATTCGTGATAGCCATTTTTATTTTTTATCCCTTTGAAATGATATCTTTTCTAAAATGTTTACGCCCATAAAATTATGTCTCTCCAGGCTCGGGGCCTTAAAATGCCACGACATTAAAAGGCCTAGCGAAATGGGAGCTGACACTCATAAAACAAAACGGGGTTCATTCTGCAAACACGTGATCACAAATTTGGGACTCTTATAATTTGGAAAAATTAAGAGGTTTCCCGTAGATAATAATAAAGTTTGAAAGAAAGAACGAATTGGAGCAACGCAACGTTAATCCGATTTGGCGTTTTAAAAATTAAATTTTATTATGAAGTCAAAATAAACATAAGGACGGATGGAGTACTCCATTAAGCGAACAGCGCGAACATTTTAAGAAAATTTCAACAAATTGCCAATCTCCGACAGAGCGAGGGTATTTTATATAAAAAGTTTTTTTAATCGGCCTTAATTGTTAGCTTGGACGAAACATACGGTACTGTGACAAGACTGCAATTGCATGCAAGATAAATTCATGGTATTTTAAATATTATGAAAAATCATTGGAACATTTGAGCCGAAACATATAAAGAACCAAACTTATACCTTAAATAGAAGAAGTGTAAAATTATTACTTAAGTACCTCCTTATGTTATAATTTATAGACAGGTTTGGTAATGTTTAATCTATAATGAGTTTAACTTTGTAAATGGTACTTGGATTTTGTAATATCAAATGATTTCTATAAATTGATTAACCACTTCCATCATAATCCATATTTTCACCAGTCTGTGCTAGTGCGGAACGGATACAGCTTAACTCCCACCACGCATGAAGATCGTCTTCTTATCTGGTTGATCTTATTATCTTATTTATTTTATTTTGCTAGCAGTAAGTATAATCATTAACATCGGATAAGCCCACAAATACAAATCACCGGAACCTCGACAAATTAACATTTCTTGACTTTTTCTATGATCATATATGAACGCTACACAATTATAATTTTGTGCGCCTCTCCCAATAAGAAACTAATACATTTATATCCTACTTCAAGTAATAAAAATAAGTAACAAGTTGCTTCATTAATACATAATACCATCAAGTTTTCGTGTCGTGATTAGTCCGAGGCGAATTTTCCATTCGATTGAACTTATGGAGTCTGTCCATCACCGTGTTAATTTTATTTGATCTCATTACGTTATCCCATTGTATTTTACAAATATACAAAATCATCACTCACGCACGGCGAGTCACCAAATATTTGTAACTCCGGTTATTCGTGTCAATAAATCTTTAAAGAATACCATCTCTTGTGTGATTATATGTGTTGATGATATTTCATTTGCGTTATCTTTTAGATTGACCTTCAATTATAAAAATTTATAGTGCGCTATTGATGCTTCATTCTTAGCACATTAATATGCGACATCTAATATAACCTAGATAATTCTAGAAATATGTGTAATTCAATTGGCCTAATAATGTCATGAGCTATATTTACAATTAACCTCTTTGAACTAGACTTTTTCTAGGCCAAATGTGAACTTTGTCCCATGCCAAGACGAATGAAAGTGAATCCTATGGAAGAAGAGTAGCTAGTCCTGTTCTTGACTGTCACCCGGTCGTGTGCCTAGAGTACAAGAACTTCTATACCGCGTGGTGAGCTTATTTTGTCTACACATTTGTCTTGACCAGGAACACTAATTTCGAACGAATATACTAGTATTTATATAACAGAGTATTGAAGCAGGGATCGCCAATTTGATCGCAAATGGCGAACTGTTTTAAATTGTCCTGTGTTCACTCAAAGTCCGCCAGCTAATATTAAATCCGAGTTACAGTTGGACGGACTTAAACAATAATGAGCCAACAATCCCTGTTAGCTTTGCGACGTCTTCTAACGCCGTATTTATCTACACAGAGAGAAATTCGCCGAAATTTAACATTTTAAATACGATCAAACACAATCATGATTTTGTACGTAGCTATCTTTACTTAGGATCTTAAATAGGAATCAATTGTTGGTATAAATAAATTATTGTTTGAGTTATATCCTTAAGGAACTATTTAAGGCGCGGGGTACGAAAAGTGTATGAGTTGAACAACGGCTAATGGCACGCAAGCAATAATAGTCCTTTTTATGATATAAGACGGCAAATGAACAATTTGTAATCCTTAAGGCCTTTGGATCACTACCGACGCCCATAGACATGAACATATTTCATTATGTAGTTGCGTTGCCCTTCTTTTTATAGTATAGGGGGACGAAGGAGCAATCGGACCCTTTTTCCGACTACTGACACTCACGTGTTACAATCATTATTGTGCCGATACCCCCCCATCACCCCTCCCCCTCACAATGGCCCAACGGCTA
>JAFELO010000199.1:857468-875424 GCA_017140195.1 Eumaeus atala
CTATCACCCCTCCCCCTCCCAATGGCCCAACGGCTACTCACAAACCACACGAAATGAGACAACTAAGATGTCACTTTACGCCGATATCATGTGAGCGAGAGGTACCTCCCCATCGTGCAAGCCCTAGTCAAAGTTGTGCTAGTTCGACACTCACTGATCAATAGAATATAATTAAAGCTTCTCACAAGGAACTTTGAACTTGCACAGAGAGAGAAGAACTCTCAAAACTTAGAATTGACAAAAGTTATTCAACGTGGTAAGCCTTCTGTTGATGTTACCCCTTCCAACTACTAATCAAGCAATAAATAGCTTCCTACAAAAAGAAATAAAATCCCACCAAAACAACCTGAGAAAAACTAGCTGGATGGAGTTGCTTATTACTATATAAAAACTAATGATGTCTCTATACATGGCCAAGACAAGTCTAAGGTTCTTTACTGTAATTTCTATATTAATATAGTCAAATTTGACGTGGCTTCGTCGTTGTCGTAGATACCTCCACGATGCTCAACAAGTAAATGGGCTATAGAATTACAAAAAAGTTACTTTTACGGATTTTGTCGCAGTTTGTTTAACTATTTAACTAGCCCAACGTTTCAGAAGCTTCTTACCTTTTTCATCATCGTCATTATCAGCCCCTATCGGTGCACTGCTGGACATAGGCCTCTTTCAGTGAACGCCAAGACGTCCGATCTCCTGCTACTCGCATCCATCCCGGACCTGCACGGAGATCGTCTTCCCACCTGGTGAACGGTCGAGCAACACTTCGTTTTCCTAAACGCGGCCTCCACTCCAGAACCTTACTGGCCCATCTGTCATCTGTTCTTCTCAGTGTGTGACCAGCCCATTGCCACTTCAGCGAGATTATTTGTCGCGTGATATCGGATACTTTACAGTCCTCTGCCCTGTGTGTTAGTAACGAATTCTGTCGGACAGAGAAATTACCTTTTAATTTTACTACTTCTTCACCTCGGTAAAATCCGTAAAAGTACATTTATTGTATGTATGTAGTATGTGTAAGATTCGTGTAAACTTAAGACATCAACATGCATAGAATGTTCAGCGGCTATCAAGACTAGGCTAGCTTTTTACATCCGTCTTTCCAAAGACATCAATATAAATTTGACCAACGTAATGAAACACGCTATGTGTGTCTTAAGTCTCATAATTGTTATACTATATATAGTCATACTCGTATTATATCATAGTAGGTATCTATACGAAGCGATGTTATTGTAGGTAATTATGTATAAAGATGGAATCCAGTAATGGAGTCGCCAGCGGAACGCGCTCCGTAGTATTGACTGTGTCTATTGCGCATGCCTCTCCCACCAAGAACCACGGGCATAGACTACTGGAAGAAACATTTATATTAACCTGTTATTCGCTCAACATTCATCATGAACTAAATAGATTGCATTATGTAGGAATCTAAATACCTAAATAAAGAATAGATATATTAAATAGGATGTATGAGAAATCAGGAGGTCAAATATAAAAATATAATTCTATATTTTTAATAATAATTCGTGGACTCTGATAATGGCCTTAGTGTATAGTAATGTTAGTTTCCCTGGGATCTATCACGCGTAAGTGAAATAAGCTGCCGGCTTCAGTACGCCTCATCTGGACTCCGCTGCTACTTAGGTAATTAATGTACTTCATTATCCATGGTAACATTTCTCACATTCTCAGAGGTAAGGAAGCGACTTATTTCCTTCACCGTAGCAAGTCTGTTGCACATTATGACGTCTCCAGGACACTGCTAGTAGTTATATATCCGATGTATCTAATATTGTAACGGCACTCTAAGTTCTACAAACTCGGGGTGGGAATTACTTACTTATTAGGTCAAAATACTATTTTAAAGTTCCGTTTATAACAATCCTCATGCCCTGTTCATTACAGATCCGGAACATCTCGATAAAATTCTAACATAGGACTAAACTGAAAAAATACAAAATTTTTGCAAGTCACTATTCCCCTGCAGGATTCTTAGCATCACGCCTGCTTCTGTACCCGCATACTAAGTCGCACCCATGAGACCCCATGCACAAGCGATAAATGCATTTCCTCCGATCCCTAAACTCATTATAATTATCGTTCGTTGCGTAGTAAATATTAGAATTTATTACGCTTTCGCGCCTTGACGAAGTACTCAAACGATCCCCATAATATTTTCCATACCTGGCAGTACTAATAGGTCTCCTGACCTAGGCGCAAAGATTTTGTGAAAATAACTATTTCCGAAGTAGATAAATGAAAGTGGATATAACATAACTATGCAGAATCGTAACACAATACATAAATTCTTTTTTATCGGTCTTGGCCCACCACTCATTCCCACCATTGCTACTCCTGTGTCTCCAGGATCGACAGGGGCATCTAGTTTTGACAACACCTAACTGTCGAGTGCGGAGTCTGTTTTCCTAACAGTTTAAGTTACCAGATAACATACCTGTAATGCAGCACTTAAAATCGCACTTCTGACTTATGGTCTGCACATTAATTGTCCAATGCATTTAAATTTAGTATAAACGTTTTATTTGCATCGTTTTTCCTTTATGAAACCACACGATTTTTAATTATATTGAAGGATCCTTTGGATGGAAGGTTCTCGTTGGTGAATGTTGAATCTTTTTTCATAACTGGAGAGTTAATGCCCACAAGTTTCATTTTCTTCATAGGCCTGTAGCCCTTGTGTTCACCCTCGGCAAGCTGACATGCATATTATTAAAGTCACTATATCAAACATGATTTTTCTATAACGTATTATAATACACTTTTGTAAAACGTAACTGAATTTTAGATGAATCGGACTATCACCACCGGAAACATATTTCTCGCTCACATTTTACCAGTGAAAAATGATGTCTACGTAATATCTCGTCATAGGCGTCGGTAGGCAATTACCAAATGATTTAGATTGTTGGTTTACCACCTTAAATATAAAAAAAGCATAAATAAAAATATAAAATGAAAGTAATTTTTATTTTTAAGTCCTTATTGAAAGAAGTGTAAATAAATATCTAGCAAGAGTAGCGTATATATTACAAAAAAAGTTCGTGAAAAGCTAGTCGGACTCGCCTATGGAGGAGGGAGGGTTCTGTCGCGTTGCCGCTACAGAACCCTCCATTACACAACTAAAACTCACATATCTCATAAACCACTTACATCGACTTTGTCCAAACCATTTTTTCATCCCCGAACTATTAAGTATCTATCTAGTGCTACTTTCGGAACCATATACACCATTTGAAGCGATTCATTAAATATCAAGTTCAAATAGGTATACAGTTCCCATTTCCGTATAAATATACAAACAAACGGACAAACGGACATGAGGAAATTATAGGGGTTCCGCTTTTAGATATTTAGCTGCGGGACTCTAAAACAGATTTTATAGATTTCAAATCAAAGAACCATTGATATCACATAAGCAACGTAATTTAAAAAAAAAAAGAACAAAAGCAATTAAAATAAATAGAATGTAACACATAAATCAAAACGAAGAACAATCCATTAACTCGATATACAACAAAAAAGGTTACGGGCGCCTGTGATTGGCCGGGCCGGCTGTAGAGGATGCGATTGGCCGGAGCACGACGCGCTGCGTTCAGAAACCCGATACTTTTTAATAATGGCTCCTTTAGCTAATACGATCGAATATTACGCAGGCTAGTATTTTATTACCTACGGACCGAAATGCGATCATAAGTGCTCGCTTAATATGGGTGGGGTATGCTTGTTTCGGATTTCTCCGCTTCGCGGTCGGATTATCCGACCTGTTAGCGTCGTTGAGGGTTGTGTGTTCTGATCGAGGATTCATTTTGATAACAATATTCTCTTAGCAAGAGGTAGTGTTTAGTGTGTAGTCGAGGTTTGTAGTTTCATGCGGTTTGTGAGTAGTCGGTGGCCCCTTGGAGAGGGAGGAGGAAAGGAGGGCAATGCATAGGCATATTAATGCAGATGTTCATGGACGTCGCCCCCCCCTCCCCCCTTTACTATAAAAAAAATCTAATTAGCTAGTATTTGTTGCAGAAAGCACGAGGAATCTGTGACAAGCAACACCTGGATACTGAACTTCAATGTGTCAAGCAAGTTCTGCGAGACAACAAGCTTCGGGTTCCCCGTCTGATCCACAGTAGCCGAATGAGACCAGCCACCGTGGAGCGCTTACCTGCAATATTACCACTTTTAAAAGTGGTCACTAATAAAATTGGCCAGATTCTCGAGCGAGCTTCAATAAAAAAAATATTTTAAGCCACTCTCTACACACTCTTACAAGACTCTGCAATATAGTGCAAATTATATAAAAAAAACTTGCGTTAAAGAACATATAGGTGATATGAAGCACCGCGCCGACGCGGTACAAAGTCTGTGAGCATGCTGAAATAGCACCCGCCTTTACATTAGATTTCATCAGGCGTTTGTCCTCACCAGAGAACACCGATTCCTTCAAAGGATGATCCGTGAGGCTATTGAAGTTAAAAAAAATCATCCAAATCTCAATAAACAAGATGGCTGGGTTCCTCCTTGCTCGGCCTGTGCCATAATCAAATAAAAAGATAAACATAACACCTTAAGACATACAATATGATAAGTACTATTTGCATTAATCAGAACAATTAAATAATTACAATTTTTCGGGTACTTCTAATAACTTGTGACACCTGGATTTCTGTCGTCTCAGCCCACCCGTGATCATGGATGATGTAAAGCTTCTAAAACGTTAGGCTGGTTAAGTAATTAAATAAACCGCAACAAAATACGTAAAAATAATTTTATTTTAATGTGTAAGTTTGGCGTATATTTAAGACAGAAAACTTAACTAATCAATAATAATAGTATCCGTGAACACCGTGCTTAGTACCGAAAGTATCGTAAGATAGGCACTACACCACAGAAGTAGCAAGAGGTAGTGGTATGATGAATTGCAGCGGAATTCGGCCGCCACGACCGGGCAGTTACCTCTCGCTCACATGATACCAACGTAAAGTGTCAGCTTCGATGTCATGTTTCGTCCGGTTTGGGAAGAAAGGATGGCCGTTGCCTTTAGCATAGTAATTGTGCTGACGTTCATGAGCGTGTGTAGTAGTCGATTGCTCGTTTGCCCCCCCCCCTTTCCTACTATATTCAGAAATAGATATAGGATATATTTTATGAGTTGCCAACCACCTTGAGGGATCTGTCAGCGACTGGGCACCTTGACGTCAAGCATCCATCAAGAATTTGAAATCAAACAAATACGTGTGTGCTTTAAACGATCGAAGTAAAACTAGTCATAGGATATGTACTATGAGAAAAAAGAGAAAGAAGATATGTCTCACAACTCTCTCTCTCTCTCTCTCTCTCTCTCTCTCTTTCTCCTACAGTATCTAATATATGAAACGAATCAAGCACGCGTAAGGATGTTTTACATTAATAAAGTTCACTAGGCTTAAAGGGTGACCGCGAAGTAATTTTATCCCTATGTAGGCACACTGGTGGAAGGCAAAAAGGGGGGCAACACGTCTGTGTTACAATTATATGGATTTATCTTATCGGCATCGGTAGTCATTTAGTGGCTCTGGCACGTTTGTAAGCCTATAATATAAAAAAAATCACGTCCCCAATTAAAATTGAATTTACTGGCAATTTTTACAAGTGCTGTCCACTGAAATAGCTACACTTTAAAATAGACTACATAACAGTTACATCGAACAATACCCATAGTGATGTCTAATAGATAAAGTAAAATAAATCACACACTAGTGAGGTGGGACTAATCACAGTGCAAGCACGGTTAAGCATTATCAAACAAGTTATTGCTCAAATACGCAAGATACACTCGAAACTCTCTCATTGATGGTGCTTCGCAAACAAAAATATCGACTATTCGATAACGGCGGGCGTGAATCGATAATGACCCCGCGGCCGCACGATATCGCGACGATGAGCAGATCCTGTGTTTGGCTGATAAAAACTGATCGCGTCTTACTACGACTCGCGTTAGTACTGACTAGCATCACCCCGCGGTTTCACGCGTACCTTCATCCATCATATTAGACGTAGCGCCATGGTATATAGCCCTAACTCGATAAATGGGCCATGTAACACGAAAACAATTGATAAATCCGGGCCAGTAGTTCCTGAGACAAGCGCGTTCAAACAACAAACAAACTCTTTAGCTTTACATTATTATGTATATTGCTTGTTATTGCTCCCTCCGCTGCTAGTACCTAGTTCTAAGCAAATGCACCAAGTTAAGTTAAGTTTGGTGGTGTGTAAGCTTTTCAGGATAAATACATATCTAATTTAAGTGTCCGCTACCAAGCATTATTTTTTAAAGTATAGGGGGACAAAAGATCAATCGAATCCTTTTTACAACGACCTACGCCCATAGACTTCCGCATAACTAAATCATGCCCTCCTTCCCTCCAAAGGGCCATCGGCTACACAAAAAAAAATGACCGAAATGTACGTCCCCAGTCAAATCTTACAGTACCTCAAACCATACCGTACCTCAAACCATACAGTACTCAAAGCATACCGTACCTCAAACCATACAGTACTCAAACAATACAGTACCTCAAACCAAACAGTAACTCAAACCATACCGTACCTCAAACCATACAGTACTCAAACCATACCGTACCTCAAACCATACAGTATTCAAACAATACAGTACCTCAAACCAAACAGTAACTCGAACCATACAGTACCTCAAACCAAACAGTAACTCAAACCATACGGTACCTCAAACCATACAGTACCATCTCATAGGTAGTCGCCAAGTAAAATATAATAACAGTTTCCGTTATTTGTCACATGGTTGCTGAACACAAAAAAAAAATACTCTATAAGCTTTATTCAACCCAATTCCGAGTGTTAAAAATAATCTGTCAGTGGCGAAAGAGATGATAGGATTTCTTTGTGAAGAAAGCGAGCCATAAAGTCAAACATCTATTTTTAGAATTTTTTAAATAGTAGTTCTATATCGGCTACAAATATTTGTTAAAATTACAATAAAGTATAAAGCATTTAAAAACAGCTCGCAAATTGTTACGTAGCCCCAGTGTGTTCCACGAGGAGGATAGGTATCAATATTTATTCAAAAGCTCTAGTTGTTGTAATAGATATTATCTATCCGGACGATATTTGCTTATCAATAAATTTCGATTTGTTTGGATGATTCGCTACATTTCGAGTAGGAATTTAATCGGTACTAATTGTTTGAACAAATATTGCCTTGAAGTATTGTCTAAAAGACCAAAACGATTGATGTGTTTATCAGTTTATGCCTTTATCAATGACGCTACGTAATTACTACGAAAAAATGGTACTTACCTACTATTGAAAAGAGCAATGAAGGTATATGAGTATCATTGAACATGATATAAAATTAAATAATACTGATTAATTATTTGATGTTACAACATCAATATATTTTAACTGCGTTTAATTAAATGCTTAATTTTATTTTTTAGCTAGTAACTTTGCATACCGTTCCATTTGCGTTATCAGGCAATCCCATTGAAATATAGTTAATGTAGTCTTAAATTTATGCAAATGTACTCTCTTACAATAAAACTTCTTTTACGGATTCTATCGCGGTTTGGATTGGTTAGTCAGTTTTATTATAATGTCCTACCTATATTACAATATTTTATGCAAACCAGAGAAGTTGAGGAGTTTACATTGCAAACACATGCAGGCGAAGTTTTATGTAATATATATATATATATATATATATCTATATCTATTACTTCCAATACATGTCAAGACTCGTGTCACTACATAACCTGCCTTTATTAAGGTAAGGAACTGTCGCTGCCCTCTAGATGCTCGTAAGCTCTTCAATTACAACTGCGATGCCATGAAATTAACTATACAAACTTCTCAGGCCATTGAGGTGAAAGCTCCCTAACCCAAATAGCTTCAGATTTTAGTTTTAAATATTATCCAAGAGGAGACATGAACATAAATTAATACGAATGACATCCGCTCAACAATCCTTTTGGCTCTACACAACGAGGTAATTTTTGGGAAACTTACCCAGCCAAGCGAATTACGACTCAAGTAACAAATGTAAAGCGGTATCGGAGTAGATGGAGGATTTCGATTATCGCCTTTTGGGCGTCGGTAATCATTTAAACGTCATCATCATCAGCCGGACGACGTTCGCTGATACATAGGCCTCTCCCATAGAGGGCCATCGGCTACGGTCACGAAACACTTGCATTTAGACATGGCATAATTGTTATGCAGACGCGTTGCTACTTCACTCACCAACGGACCAACGGACACTTTCAAGGCACACGATAAGAAGTGAGCGAGGTACACCTCCCCGATCGTGACTGTCCAATTCGGCTGCTTTCTATGTTTCATTTCATTTCACCAACTTTAGAAGTGACGATGAAACCATCTACACTGACTACGAACATAGGCAAAAATTAATTAATTATATTAGGGTGCATATATTTAATTAATTATTCTCGTATTGATTATGATCACAATTCACATATACATTGAAAAGAACATTCAAGGCAATTCGAGGAATTCCTGGCTTAGGCTTTTTTCATCATTACAATAATTAGCATGATGTAATGAGTGCAAGAAAACAAAATGGCCGACGGGAGGGTCAACGCTCGTCTGCCACAAGGAGTGTCCCGGCTTAAGTGGCATGATTGATTGCTCAATGTTGACGTCAACAGTATGCAATATACTGGGGCGATTATAAAAAATACTCAACAATGAGATGATTGTACATGAGCTGTTTATGTTACTATGTTCTGTGAGGGAATAGTCCAAAATGTCTCGTGACTTAGCCGTAGGCTGATGAACATTCTAGGGATCCCCATGACGGAAATCTGTAATCCTAAGGAATAGGTATATGATGTTGCCTTTACTCTTTATACATACTCTATGGCGTTTGGTATGGTCAACACCATAGAGGTTCTCCTCTATATCATTGAACGTTATATTTAAAAAAAATTGTATCAAGTAATCTTATCCGGTATAATATACCGAAGTATCCTAATTTTTCTGCGTTTAATGTCGGCGAAGTATTTAAATAAATTGCGATAAAACTCGTTAAAATAGTTTTACTACAATGTGTGAAATTATGTAAACTAAAGAGATCATTTTCAAAAACCATTTATAGACCTCACAGAACCCCGACTTTTTGGAATATTCTAGAGCTCATAGACTCAAATAAATTCTACAATTATTTGTTAATCTTACAAAGACCATTAACTCATTAAAAGATTGTAAAACTAAGTAAGTACATGATTCGAAGTAAGTTCTAGAATCACTTGTTCACCTCACAGAACCCCGAATTTGTTACAAGAGCTACATAAACTCAAATAAGTTCTAGAATCATTTGTTGACCTCACAGAACCCACGGGAGTTGGGTTACGCGCGGGTTCCGAGCGGTCTTTATTCCGGCAATACAGCTAAGTGCCGACTGGTGATGGATGATGTTTGCTCAACAAATAGTTTTCAATTTTATGTCGCCGCCTGCACTCGCCATCACGCCCGAAGATTTCACTCACGAAATTGATATTGCCGGAGTAGTCTCGAAAACTTTTTACCTAAATGGACTGCGGGAAAAAACCCTCGACTCTGAAAAAAAACTGTGTTCTTTTTTTTTAAATAACTGTCTGTATTTTTTTATGAATACGACGTGAAATCCATAAATAAACATAAATATGACGGGTAGTAGAAGATAGTGGCCACGATGATAAAGAGGAGAATGTGTCACATGACAAGAGGCGCGCAGGATGGAAAAGTTTGAGGACTGAAGTTATGTGAAACTGTCCAGCATAAGCAGCTTCGTACCAACACTTTTCCGTGCTGTTTTTATAGTACAGCGATAGAAAATTCATCTTCACCGAATTGATAGTTCTGACACACTCTTTTTGGAGGTAGTGCCCATGCATGGCGCATGACACAACATCCTCCTATGCAACGGAATTGGGCCGGCACGATCGAGGGGATATCTCTCGCTCACTTGACACCGCCGGAAAGTGACACCTACGGTGTCGCGTTTCGTGAAGTTTCTGAGTAGCCGGTGCCCAATTGGGGGCCCAATCCGGCAAGTCAGAGCTGACACACGCAGTGTTTAAACGCATTTAAGATAAGGAAGGCTGTGGCCTATTAATTTAACTTACAAATTTATAAGTTAAATAAAAGCCTTTCTTACTTAACATAGCTAAGTAGGAGATTATAATAAGTATGAATAGAGTATTCGTTATGTGTGAGAAGTCTTTCCCAGGGCGCGCTGGTCCAATTTGGTGAAAATGCGGCAAATCTCTATCCTCCTATAATGTACTCCTATAATTTTATGACAACAGTAAGATTACGAATGACATTTACTATTATAAACAAACAAACACAGGCGGGTATCAAATGTTCTGGACAGAATGAGTTAGTCTGCCGTTACCCGCCATATCCTAAGAATTCTCAATAAAATCGCACCATTCCTTCCAGTAGGACAAAAAACTTTTAAGTACGACAAGACAATTGAACAGTTGTATCTCCGCAAACCACAGACAGAAGTTCAGTAATGACTTACAAGTGTAATCCGAATATAATTATCGTTTATATATGTTAATACCGTATAATGTTACGTTGAAGGCTCATATTTACACCATTTGCTCCTACTACGACGTGGCGATGAGTCTTCAATTGACGTGACAGCCTGGTGGTAGCACCTATGTGTACGGAGCCGAAAAGTAGCCTCTTATGTTAAATCTGCTAAGAATGTGTTGTTGAACTCCCTTGTTAAACGTTCATTGTTCTAATGTAGGTAACATTAGAACAAAGACTTACGGCAGAGACACTCCGCCTTTCTTTACAGAATAGGGGTTAGTTTTTTTACAAACGAGAAATTGGAGCCTTTTTTGACTACTAATGTCCATGAACATCGACATAATTACCATGCCGATGCGTTGCCCTCCTTCACCCCCCCAATGGGCCAGCGGCTACTCACAAACCGCACTAAACGCGATACAGACGAAGATGCCACTTTACGGCGGTATTATGTGAGCGAGAGGTACCTCCCCAGTCGTTCTTTTGCATGGGAAGATGTAGAATCATGCCGTGTGAAAAGCACTACCTCCTCCTATGAAGCATGGCACTACCTCTTCCGAAAACCATTGCGGCCGAACGGTCTCACCGAGGGTTTTGGACGATACTTGTACGCTTTTCGTGCCGAGCCCGACAACCGGTAGGGTAGGGACCCTACCGGTTCACCCCACCACCATTTAGGGTTGCTAGGACGCAGCATAAATGCACTACCCCTGCGATAAAAGAAAAACAGGAACTCACACAGGAAAACAGGAGGTACCGCCTTTGCTACACTGTAACCGATTCGGCTTCGGATCGGATTTCGGCTCGCTTCCGGTAAATCCACATTACACGCACCGAACTCCAGCGTAAAGCTATGGTCACTTAGTCGCGTCTCGTGCGGTATTAAAGTATCCGGATGGAAATATTATTGGATAGGTAGTACAATAAATAAAATATATGTTACGTTATATTTTGTAAATATAACTATAAAAAATTACAAATGTTAGTTATCATTTGCAACCGGAGCCCATTCAGCCCGCTTCATATGGGTGACCGGTAACTCTAATCGTTTTAATGTTGCTATTATTCTCAACTGTAGTTTATCTTCTATAAAAAGTAACGTACCGTTATGAATACCTACAGCCATAATGAATTATTGTGGGTATTAACCATTTTGGATATAAAGTGTACTAGAAATTATATTTATCTATCTATTGTACCTCGTAGGAAACTTTCATCGTTGTGGACCACATTCCCGTTGCGCCTAACAAAAGGAATATTATTTTTATTATCACACACACAACACATACAAAGGTCGTCACGAGGCCTCGCTGACATAATATCCCACACAATGAACCCATAATAAAGAAACAACAACAGAGAGAACATCCCAACAAGAAAAAAAAAACTAAAAAATCAAGACTGATTTACAAGAAAACTTATCAACGTACCACGACACGTTTTGTGCTCCAGCGGACCGTTTTTCAATGTTGAATCTTATTAATTGGTAATAAAGATATAATTCTACGATAACACAATTTAAAGTACGTCTTATAAGTTTGTCACTGTTGATGACATATAAAGATTTTGAATGGTCGTTATCAATGTATTCGGAGGTGCTGGAAGCCCGGTAGCTTGTCTCGGGTGTTGAATGAAGAGACTTGTCCAATAATAAATAACTACGATGCGCCCACGCGTTGAAATTGTTTCCATTTATCAAAATTGTAATAAATATTTTAGGAGCGATAATGTAACTAGGGTACAAGTCTCCGAGGCTGTATCAATGACAGAAGATCCCTTGAGTTTGATTCCCGGTTCACACAAATTGTGGCTTAATTTGTTGACGTTCAATGAGAGCTCTTTGTGAAATTATTAATAAATAAAAGTGGTCAAGCGCGAGCTGGACTCGCCTCTGAGGGGTTCCGTAGCAGCAAACAAATCCAATATCTCTTAAGCTATTAGATCGATTTTGTTCAAATAATTGTTTGTTTAAAAAAATTTGATTTCCATGAACCCATTTTTTATTTTATTCTCTGTAGTTCAAAAGTACAGGGGGATACATTTCTTACCACTTGCAAATATCTCACATTTATTAATATAATTAAACAACTTTTTAGAAACCGCCATATCATTATTAAAAGGACCTATGCAATGCTTTCTCAAAAAAAAAATCAACCCTCTGTTATCTGTTATGTACAGAGTGCTACCCTTAATAATTTTACTATTTGAAATATCTACATCTTTTTAAAGAGCTTCATAAAATATACCTACCTTCTGAATTTCAAACACAAAACGTACATGACATACTAAGGGACAGACGGATATGACGACATTATAAGGGCTTCGTTTTTTGCCTTTTAGCTGGGCAACACTAAAAAGCCCAACAAGAACAAAAACAACTCTTTTTATAATCTCTTATTGAATTCTGTACTTTCCGACTCAATTCTTAGATTTTTTGCCAGCTAATCAATTTTCACTTAAATTGCTCGTTTTCACGCGAATGAGAAATATTTGAAACTTTAAACTGTTGCAATACATGTATTAATATTCTCACCTCATATTACAAAGTTCGTAGAGTAACATCGACTTGTCGACAAAATAAGTACCTTCTAATAATCTCGTAGTCACTCACGAATGACACAAATCATCATCGTATATCTCATAAAAACTCAGTAACTTGTAAAAAAAATCATGGAAATGAAATTTCACAGATTCCTTATGACGATAAAAATTATGATGACGGCGGATCGGCGCGCACAATTTTAGGTTTTCATAAAAAGTTACCATAATGGGTTATTATAAATCTTTTAATTAAACTTTTCCTTAAATTTACAATAAGAATTTTTATCTTATTGCGCCCAAGAAGTATAACTTCTTACGCATGTACATAACACCCATTTTTTTACTTTTAATTATAATAGGTATAACAAAAAAAATATCATTGCTTTAGTGATTAAGAACAGTACAGAACCGGAACCTAGTAGACAACACCTCACGCATTCAATCCTAAAAACAGAAGAATGATGCTGAAACCAGTCATCTGAACAGAAAGATTTCGAAGCAGATAAGTATAAACCGACCGCAGCGGTTCCTCTGATATATCTTGTACAGAAATAACGTGTGTCAATGAAACCGAGCCATTCATGTTGTATAGAAATGGACAGTGGGTAAGGCGTCGAGTTGAGTGGTTAGTTTTATGGACGCAGTAAACCACCCGCGGAGCCAGCGGCTGACACCAATAAAAAACTATACATTTCAATTCTTTATTTGAACGTATGTTTTGTTCGATTGCAAACGAATCTTCTCACTTTTAGTTATAACAGCTGATTGCGTTTATAAAATAGTTAAGAAGTTGTAAGAGATTTAAAGAAGGGGGCTCAGATGAAGATCATTTACGACATTAATATAAAATGTCAGTACAATAACACTTTTTGAATATTTGAAATAAATAATAAATATTTGAAAAAAAAAAAGTTTCCAGTGGTGTTTCCCGAATTCTTTTGATTAGTTCATCTCGCACACAAATGTACTACTGTTCAATATTGCATAATAAATTCATGCCCCAGACTGTTATTAGAAATTTTGAAATCCTATTTTTTGTGAGCAAGTGAAAGGATTGATCAAACACAATGAATATCAAGAGCTGTAGTTGTTAAGACTCATTAAGCCTTAAAAACTACACATTCAACATAATTTTAGCATTCTGAGATGAAAAAAATCAATTATTATATCAAGTTACCTTATGTAAACTGTATCAAACTTACATTATGTAAGTAAGTATTACTTACAAAGCATTGCAACAAATTATACAACACCGACAAAATTTAACACTGATCATTGTATTTAATTAAATTTGCGGAGTGTAGAATTAAAATTAAAAGTTATTCTCAAGTATGTACCTATGTAACACAACGCACACATCTTCAAGCCATTGCCCTAATGGAGTAGGCAGAGAGTACAGAGCGCCACATATCACGATCCTCACATACCTGCCTTTCCTCATAAATTTATAACCTATCTAGGTAAAATAGGTGTATAAACTCACAGAAACTCGGTGGTATCTTCGTCTATTCTATTAATATTAATTAATAAACATACCCCAACATTCAAGTGGACCACGCGTAGGTACCTACAGATTTTCAAAAATGTAACCCTACATTGAAGTCGATTACGCATAGGTACCTATAGATTTTCTGAAATCTAACCCTACATTCAAGTGGACTACGCATGGGTACCTACAGATTTTCTAAAATGTAGCCCTACATTCAAGTGGACTACGCATAGGTAACTACAGATTTTCTAAAATGTAACCCTACATTCAGGTAGACTACGCTCAGTTACCTACAGAAATGAATTAAAAGTGACCGTACATTGAAATGGACTACGCATAGCTACGTACAGTTTTTCTAAAACATCCAAGTGGACTACGCATGAGTACCTACAGATTTTATATAATGTAACCCTACCTCAAAGAGGACTACGCATAGGCACCTTCTACTAAAGGTTCTACTAAACCGAACTACATATTTCTATCACCGTTAATCTGGTCTCTACTCGTCGTTAAAATAATTAACATTTACGTACTAATGTACGAGCAATGTAATTAGTAGTCTTAATTCCTCAATCTTAAAAAAACATACGTATTAGGTAGGTAATGTTAAAAGTCTGTATGTAATAATTCGAATAGGAATAGATATCATACGTCTTGACGCAATATGCTTCAGCAAGATGGAAATGTTCCTTATTTATTGGGTAATAATTCAAATAGGCTTCAACAGGTATAAGTACCTACCAACGTACTCAGATACTTCGCTTAAAATATTCTTAAAAATTACTGAACTTTTCAAGTTTTAAATTTTTTTATGGCAAAGCAAGCAAACATGTAAATAGGACTACCGACGCCCAACGACATCCTCATAATTAATATGTTAATGTGTTATCCTCCTTTCTTCCTTCCCTCCAAAAGGCCAACAAAGACGGGAGATCTTTCAGTAATGTACTATAAGATCTTAGAATAACGCGCCTGTTTTCTTAATAAAAATATAGGGGCCCGTACAAGTCGTATCTCAGCACATATAAAGAAATGTGTAGTCTGTCTGTATATACGAGTCTAAGTATATCCATGGGAAACGTGAAGTCTAGTCGCTGATCTATAATGAAAGTGCTCTGTTGCAGTTGTGTCTACACGTACTAAATATTTCTAAGCCACTTTACGACGCCGGGCGTCTAGCTTTTAGGACCGGACGTTGGGGTATAAACGACCGACAAAAGCAAGACTGCAATAAAACCGGTATCAATCACGTCTCGGTACTTTGTCAACCCTAGCGCCGGCAGGTAACTCGCAAAAGGGTTAACTGGAGCACAGATTGTTATGTTAATAAAGATAAAGGAATTTTTTCCTACAAGATTCAAGGTTGCCTGAGGTTAACAGCATGGCTTAGCGACAAACCTTCGCGATTAATTAACATATATCTATATAGAGAACTGATTAAGCGTTCATTTTAAAGAACCTGTTCCTAGACGAAAAATAAGATATTTTTGACTATATTTACATTACATGGTGCTAATATAGTTATATCAGGTTATTCAAAATGTACCTACTGCCTAAAAAGAAAAGGGAAAACATCATATTTAAAAATACCTATCTATAAAAATCATGTGTGTTTGTGTGTGTGTGTGTGTGTGTACATACGTAAAGCCATTCTGGTCAGGAAAACTGCTACGTAGGTAGTGTTGTCGGTGGTTAAGGTGGTGCCTGTAGGGCTCTGTGGGGGAGGCCTATGTCCAACAGAGGACGTCGTCCGGCTGATGGTGACGATGATGTGGTTAAAAGTATCCAACAAGTAATTAATGAAATATGGACACTATATCTGCAAACTAATAAAATGTTTACATATTTTATCCCAACGTATAGGCATAGTCACGTGTCAGTGTGTCCCGGAGTATCTCCTAAACTACTGGACCCATTTTTGCAAAGATATTTTGTAGTTTGAGAGAAGATAGACAATCTTAAAATATAAGTAAGCTATCTATATTTTAATTTAATAATGACCAACAATGAAGGCTCTGGTTAGTTAATATTTTATAAGTAACAAAATCTATACGTTTGATGTTAAATCATGTAGAAGAACAATTGCTTTACGTATCAAAGTTAATTGCTGACAAATGAATTCGACATTCGTTTTGTATTTCAAGTATTTATTTTCCTGTTTCTTTACGTGTCTCCATAAAACAATTAACACGAATTATCGTCGTTATGTTAACTCAAAAATAGACGTGAGCAACACATCGCGAAACTGTCAAATCATAAGCCAAGTTTGTTATTTTTTTAATAATTCAACAAAAAAATATATCAATACTTCTACAGGATATAAATCTGAACAGTATGTTTGTATGGTTGAGCCACTGATCGAACTTGCATAATTCCATAGATGTCAGATAGTCACTTTAGCGAGGAAGGCTACATATGCACTACCACGCTAGGACAAATAGATGCAGAGCAGGTATGCGGGCAACCCGAGCGAAAGCGCCAGGCGATTATTCATAAAATCGTACATTTAATTTTAAAAATAGAAATTGAAGAAAAATAAAAAAATGAAGGAATAATTATTGATGAATAATGATGAAATATTCATCAAGAATAAGGGTTTAGTTATAATTAAAACACTATGTATTTGTAAACTTAATTTTATTAACTCTGGAACTAACAGATGATATAAGTAGCCTATCCTGATTCGAGTAGTAAATATTTATTTATAACTACAAGGATGAATTTAGCATAACTACTTGTATAATCATTTAATGTACATAAAACACTTGGCATACGTATGATAGTTTATGCATAGAATTGTACATTTTATTATAATAGTGGTATAGGTGATGTTTTGTGAGTAGAACGAATACACTTCGGTGTAGTGCCTAAATATATTAACTACGTAATCTACTGCGTGACATGTGCACACATTTCATGATTACTGCCACTTTGACAGTGACAAGCGAAAAAAGTTAGTGACGTCATTGAAAGTTTATACCCTCCACACGAGTTACATGCAGAATAAGCATTAACATATTATTACATAAATAATAACAAGGGATTCTCCTGACACAAGCATAGTAAGTATTATGCTTCCTAGGAGATCTCAACATTTGATTATATTCCTCCTAAACTTATTTTGGTAATAAAGATGTTTAATATTATTATTATTAACGCATTCTACAAAAGTAAGACATTATAATATGGAGTCCCCAAAACCAGTCTGTAGATGTGCGATCGATTTTCTCATACTCTGTTTTATATGCGAAACCATCTCTGGTACTATATATTTTTATTACATTTTGTAATGGCGTGGGCAGATTAATAACAAATCTCTCTGGTACCCTAGATACTGAATGTTAAAAACAA
>JAFELO010000199.1:875488-911588 GCA_017140195.1 Eumaeus atala
CTAAATTATTACGTGGCCAAGGTTTTGTATGAACACTGCTCTGCGCTGACGAAATATTCTAATGTATTTCCTATTAATCAAAACGTATGTTAAAGTTTACCTAAAACGCATATATATATTTCTATGTAACACACGTACACAGACTTTCATATGTACGCGCTAAACTAGACGATTATCTATGTGTTTTTAAATTATAGGAGATGTATCATACGTATGCCAAACAATATATTATAATAAATATTAAAATGCTAAATTGACACTTGCATATAAATATATATTCGAATGGAATGTGCAGAAGCATAGATAGGTACCTATGAAACACCAAACACCTTAGAAGTTATTAATATAATTTTATCTTAATGATATATTTACAAAACTTATCTAGTTAAACGTTCGAAACGACTATAATTCTGTTCCCTATCTATTAATTTAATAATATATTTATACATTTGTTACACAAGCAACATTGCACAGTTCATAGATATGATTTCACGCACATCCCTATACCAAATACCGTCGTGCGCCATTTTATATAAATATACGCTCTTCACTAGTAGAAAAGCTTCCTGTCATGTAGAGCGTGCACTAAAATAATATCGATTACTCGGTTGCTAATCGTATTTACATATAAACAAAAGATCTCAACGCGCATTACACACTTATCAATGTGATAAAGCTTTGATATCGACACCATTTTATAGACGCGAACACTATTTACATTATATAGAATAGGGCGGAAAGTTTTGTGATTTAAATTATGGTTTATATAAAGCTATATCAATTTTAAAATTAGTTAATTGTGCAAGATGCATATATAAAAAAATGATTAAAACGATTGAATATTGACTAGCTTGCTAGATATATTTTATGTATTTCAAATCATTTTTAATAACATTATTAGACAATTTATATCGATATTCAGTAGAGGAATGTGTGTTATTAATATAAAGGACACTTCTTTGAGTCCTAGTATCAGTTTATGGCTAAAGAACGTGAGCAGGCAGCTGACGCCTGACGCTTCATTTAGGCCTAACTCGGCGGCCACCGCCCGGGGTGCTCGTGCAGCCTACATACTAATACGCATTACGTAACCCATATCGAAACATTACAAATATTTACATAAATTTACAAACCCCGGTGGTGACGTCTTCGATATCACAAGAACACAACACGCTCACATGGAGTCTCTAGCGAGGGTTCGCTGACGGCTGCAGGGGCCCGGGACTCTCAGCGCGGCCAGGGCGCGCAGGGGAGCCGGCGGGGCGCCTACGCCAGCGGGTACTGTCACAAGGGCGGCTGGTGGTGGTGGTGGTACAACGGCGACTGGTAGTAGTTGTCGGGCGCGTGGTAGCCGTAGTTGACGTCGTACATCTTCAGCTCCGTCTTGGAGTCGGCGGCGGGCAGCAGGCGCGTGATGCTGAAGGGGTGCGGCGCGGGCGCGTAGCCGGCGGGCTCCTGCTTCAGCTGCGCGTAGTGCTCCAGCGCCAGCGGCGTGTGCTCGGGCAGGCACAGCTCGGGCGCTCCGTGCAGTTGTGCCAGCAGCTCATCGCGCATGTCCTTGTCCTCGCCCACGGCCACTCCCGGCGGCTTGTCGTGCCCGTGGTCCCGCTTGTCGTGCGATCCGTGGTGCGGATGTGTCGTGGCCGCTTTCTGCGCCTGTCTTATATTCTCCTTCTTCTCGTCCTTAAATCTCTTCTGTCGTCGCAAGAAGCAACCGTTCTCGAACATGTTTCCACTATCCGGATGTAACGTCCAGAACGAACCCTTCCCCGGCTTGTCCGGCGTTCGCGGCACTTTGACGAAACAATCGTTGAACGACAACGAGTGCCGGATCGAATTCTGCCAGCGCTGCTGGTTCTGTCTGTAGAACGGGAACAGGTCCATGATGAACTGGTAGATCTCCGAGAGCGTGAGCATCCGCGACGGATTGTTCTGGATGGCCATCGTGATCAGCGATATGTAGGAGTACGGCGGCTTCGCGTGAGTGTAGGAGCGGCGGTAGGTCTTATCGTTCCGCGCGCGCTGCAGGGCTGAGGTCGGAGACGCCGCTTCCTGCTCCCGAGGTAGGGCGCCGTAGGGCACCGCTCCTCCGCCGCCCATGCACGAAGCCATGGTGCTGGGCGGCGAGTAGCCGACGCCAGCGGAGCCCATGCACGAGCCGCCGGCCACCATGTTGTTGGCGTAGAGGTTCGGGTAGGGCTGCGTGGGCATGCATCCCATGCCGTTCACATACGGAGGCGCGAGACCGGGCGACAACGAAGACAGCGACGCGGACGTCGGCACGTCGCCGTACGATAGCTTCTGCGAGATCATGGCTAGCGCATCACCCGCGCGTGCACGCCGGCCAGGGGCAAACACTCGCACTGATTGAAAGAGTAAATAGAGGCCGGGGGCCCGATCTCCCCTCCACCGCCGGCCATGGGTGCCGAGGGGGCGGTGTCGCGACTCGCCCCGCCTCGTTGCGCGCGCACGTACAGCTCTCCCCTCGCTCGCCCCGCGCCCCTGTGGAAGGCCTCGCGTCCGCCCGCCGCTAATAATACCGCAGCGCAGTTCAGAAAGATAAAAACATGGAATAATCATAAGTGTGTTAGGAAATGTGTATTTGTGTGAAGCTTTGAATATTCACGTATTCGTTACGAAGAATGCATTCTCTATTATTATATAAGGTTTCGTAACATTTTGACCTACGTGAACGTTTTTACGTACCCTACGTATCAGGTCGTTAGAAAGTTTTCAATTTAAGTGTTGCCTAGTTTACTTAGAACTGTAACTTTAAGAGTATTGTACTCTCTACTGTACTGTACCTACGCCGGCGGCCGGTTCACACCTACCTAGTAGGTACCTGCATTATTTAGGCAAAGCAAATTAAATGTTATACTCGTAGTGGATAATCTAAATGTAAGCTCCTAAGGCATGCGCGAAAAAGAAAGAAGAAAAGAAACTTTTTCCGCGCTGATATACCTGCGTACTTATTTAATTTTATTTCCTATTATTTTTTGTAGGACAAATTTCTTTACTAACGAGCAATATTCCTAAGTGTTCGCAATTATAAGGAATTAAATTGAGCATTAGCAAAATAAAACATTACCTAACCAGTGTATTTCGTTAGATAAATATATATTGATTTATATGTTATAATGATTACCATCAGATTTATAGTAATATAAATTTTTATAATCTCAATAGCATAATAATTAACTAACACATGCCTAAGTTACCTACGCATCTAAATATTAGGTAACCACAGGTAAGTACTTATCTACTAACGTGTACATGAATATGTGAGATACAAAAGAGACATTGCAAGAACAAAGACAACTCCTTGATACAGGGTCTCTACGTAATGTAGGCCTACCTATATTGTAAGTTTTGCAAAATTTATTCAGATTACCTATATTGACGGTTTTCTAAATGTATTATTACATTCCTAATGTATTCAGTTTTATCTAAGTTTCTATGGAGATTGTTTAAAATTATTATAACTTAATAATATATCTGGCCCTGTTTGTCCACTGCTGGACACGCTTGTTTGATCGAAGCCAGGCGGCGTTGCCTGCTATCGACTTAAGCTAGTAAGGTAGGATTCAGCTGTACCTATAGTCGGCGTGCCGCCAAGGGTTACGCTGATATTCTCAATCATGGCCTTTAAAAAAGATAAAAACACGTATTGATAGGTAGGTAATAATATAAAAGGTTGGCAAAACTACCATGTAAATAGTGGGCGCCCGGGGAGGTGTCGCACCGCCGTAAAGTGACAGCTATGTTTTCATGTTTCGTGCGGTTTGTGATTAGCCGGCAGCGCATTGGAGGGAAGGGGGTAAGGGAAGCAACACATTTACATGAAAATATTGCGGATGGAAGCCAAGGTGCCTTTTGGCGACTCCCGACGGAGTCGCCAAAAGGCTCCGAATATTCGTTTGTCGCCTTATGCTATAAAAATATATAACTAAAAAGAGAAACTTATTTAAAACTTGCTAAAGATCAGCAAGTTTTAAATAAGTTTCTCTTGAAGTAGTTGATTCGCGTATGCAACGAACAGCACATGACCAGCCGTCTAGGCTTTAAATAAGGAAGCGTTTGTTGTATTAAAGGAAACAATATTAATTATAGCTACCGAATCAGATAAAGTAAAAAAATATATGATAATAATTCTAAAATCGGTATAATTATGATATGCTTATTCCGCTTTTCGGACCTGAACTTATGCTGTGGAAGCAAAGCGAAGCCCAGTATAGCTTCATCGGATTGCTGTGAGTGCTAGCCGGGCGACGAGATTAGGTTTGGGGGCCAAAAATTGTCCTACCCACTCTCTCACAGATGGGAGAGATGCATCCCGATATGAGAATCTTTATAATAGCAAATTTAACCATTATTAGTCAGTCCCCGCATCTGACGTCGAAGGCAGTTCGCGTGCGGTACTTTAGTTATCTATTTCTTCAATAAATGTAGAGACATATTTAAGTCACGATATTATTCAACTAATATATAACAACGAGGTAATTACAGTGGATTGTCCACTTCTTTATTTCTATCTCTCATGACACGGTGTTTGCGATGGACACCGAAACTACTGAACCGATGTTGATGTAACATGGCATACGTGAGTAATTTGATCCAGCCTAAAAAAGGCTTTCTTTGTTATAACACCCCAGCAAGGCGTGGCCAGATATGCTAGTTATTCAATCGCATGTAAGTAATATTAGGCATTTTTTTGTAGGCACGTAATCTGGCAGATTTTCTGCGCAAATTCATAAAGTTTTTTTTCTAACCAACACACCAAGTGGCATATTTAAATGTATTAAACGACGACGATTTATACGATTTTAAGATTCCAATAGTACGACTTGTAGTTTTAATTTAACAGTCACTAAAATATTTAAAGAATATTTATTAAAAAACAAAATAAGTGAAAAACTGAAAGAAAAAAATAAGACTTCTACGTTCGGGACACATTTTTAAAATCTTGGCACAAATTACAAATGGTTTTTATGTGTATGCTAGACCTACTTCAATTTCGAGACAACAATGAAAGCATTCTTTTATCTTAAGCATTTCTTTGACTCTCTAAGGCAATCATAAAAAAATAGTTGTATATTTAGACTTCTAACATTAGAACGTTCTGGAGCTGAGCCCGGCTGCGACACGCGACACCGACCCTTGCTAATGGTGGAACCTTGTTCCTCACCGTAACCCGAGCTTATTGGCTCGTTCTACTGTGTGTCCGTATTTATTAACAGATCTCATATCTGTAGGGTGATCGTGAGTAAGTGAGGACGAGTCGAGAATCAAGGGCTTGTCGTGCCCGTGCTGCATTACAGCTTAATTGAGCCGGTACGATTGGGTAAGAACCGCAAACCTATCACTGCCGCAAAGAGTAGGCTGTGTTCACACTGGATAACCCAATGACTATCCAAACAGAAAGTCGTCAATGCAACGGTAGTCCTGAAAGGGTCCAATTGCTCGTTTTTACCACCTATACAATAAAAAATCTCCAGACATACGCTTCACGGTGTTAGTATATCTTACAGTGATACATAATTGAGGGCTCGTTTGCTTCCCAAGCTACGAAAAACATCATCACTCATCAGCCTACTGCGCAATACAGATATATTATACAGGTGGTAGATCTTTATTTGTACCTAGCTTAGTATTAAATTGAGTTGTGACTATTTCCGTACGTAGGAAACAAGTTGTCTCATCACCTAGTCCTGCTAGAGGTATAGTACTAATGCTAAAGCTCGTATGTGTGTTTATTGTTATTTTACACAAGACACTGAAAGGACTTGGGTTACATTTGGCGTATAAGAAGATCACAATCTGTGATACCATACAGCATATTCCATCGCCGGAATAATGAAGGTATGTTTTAGTGGAACTAGGCTGAGCTACATCTGCCGCATGTCGGCGGATTTCTGGGCAGTAAAAACTTTCTTTAGACGCCCCCAAATGGCCGGCGACCATGGCAGAGTCCGTTGGTGTGTGAATGGTTTTTCTTTTCCGTCCTGAATTTTTACTGCGGAAGCGAAGCGAAGCCTAACACACATTTGGCTCATATAGAGGATCATGACCGAGGAGCGGTGGTGAGATGTGATGGACTCCTTTCGAAAGACTTGGCCTTATTTAACAACAATGAGGTATGGAGAGAGCGTAGAGAGGCCTTTGCCCAGCAGTAGCATTCACCTAGCAATTTATAATAATAATAATTGATTGGGAATTTCACACAATTATAATCTAATATAATACCCATATTTCATCCATTCAATAATATGGACATACATTAATCCGCATCCCTACAGATAATGCGTCCTCCCCTCTATTACAACATTGTCATACTTACCCTTATATTATACCCTTGACTGAAACATCCGAAATTCGCAAACTACATACAACCGAACAACGTAACCGTTACTTCATATTAGTGCATTGCGGATAATTTTTAAGAGGTAGTGCCATGATGCATTGCAACGGAATTACTCCAACACTACCGGGGAGGTAACTCTCGCTCACATGATACCGGCATAAGGTAAGGCCCATTGGGTACGAGTGCGAAAAGCATCGGCATAGCAATTATGATGTTCATGGGCGTCGGTAGATGTAAACAGGCTCTGAATGCGTGTTTGTCCCTCTATACTATAAAAATATATAAACAAAGCATTTCCTTTGTCTCTTACTTATCTGTCAGCCCAACTTAGTAAGAGCTGAATAGGACCAGCTCAGCCGGGTACATATCGTTCAATTGATAACGCCATAAAGTAACACCAGTACTATCGCGGTTCTTGCGATCTTTCTTGTGAGTAGCCGGTGGCCCATTGGATGGGACGAGAGAATGTGGTAACACATCTCCATGACAGTTACTCAACACAGCTAACAATTGTACGGGGTGTATATGGGCGTCGATAGTCATTATAAGGCTCCAACTATATAAAAAAAAATGCAATATAGGTCCTGATGCCTTAATACGGTATACTTCTTCCAATCTGAAGGAAAAGAGGGGGGGGGGTGGTCCCCTTTTGTCTCCCTAAACTAGCAGACACAAGAGTCATCGCTAGTCCGATGAATAGTAGGTAACTCCGAAAAAATAAAGGTACTCAATGGGTACTTTCGTTACTTTGAGAGACATTAATAGTAGCACACTTAGTTTATGAAGTCAACAGACACAAACAAACAAAACAACATTGTACACAAACTCGGAATCGCTGACAAACAATGCTAATTAGTTCGTTCTCTAATCGTCGACAAATAATGTGTTATCTTAGGAATAGAACAAGAATATTCTACGAGAGCATTAGGGTTCCGCAGATAGCTAACGGCTCACGTCCAATACCTATCTAATCGTTAATTGAAAATTATAGAAAAGTATCAATTACAAAATTTTTGGAAAAAAGACCATTAAGATTATTTATCAGAATTTGGCTATAATATCGCATTTCTTACGGTTTCTGAGATTCCGAAACGTTCCGGAGAGTTGCACATTTGCATATCGTTGGTAGAGCCGTCGATCCTCCGCTTGATTTCTCTCGGGTCGTCTCGATCTGCTGAGCCAACTTAATGAGAGAAGAGAAGGTACCCAATCGTAGAGTGTGTATGGCCACACATGTTTATCATAACCTGTACTGCGCAGTAGGCTGGTCTCTATAGAGATTGTCGCAGTAAACGATATTCGGATAGGAGAGCGCTATTCTTTGTTAGAGTTAAATTACTATCCTAGGCTTTAGCTACTAAAGTTAATACACCATCAGGCAATTTGTATTCAGATGCAAATAAACTGGAATAGCAAAAAAATAATGACTAGAGTAGACAAGAATATAAAACACTAGCTGTACTAGCTACGCTACAACTAAAATAAATTTAAGAACAATCGGTACAGCTCATTTTGAGCACATCGATGACATGCAGACAAACATTCATTGTTAGATATATATATCGATACGGAACTCTCAACGATATACTTTGCGTATGTATATGATATTATCGCCAGACGGAGCCACAAACTCTACACCCTAATTAACAAATGACGATAACGTATTTAGTGAAAATAAACAAATTGCCGGATCTGCGCGTGTCCACCGCTAGTTAGCGCATCGATTTGTTGCAACATTATCAAAATATGTTTACCAAAAATTAAATGAAACTGTTATTGTTTTGTATTGTTCTGTTTTACCTTCCTAATTAAGTACTTTGAGATTTTATGCCAGTATTTATTTCGTAGAGAATACGTACAAATGTGATGGACTCGTTTACTTTCCAGTAAGGCTTTAAGGAACGCAACCACCTAACTATAATTTTACGTTTTTGTTTAGCACAAATCACCTCCCCGGCCGAGACGACCGAGTTCTTACGAGCTGTTACGAGCACTAGCCATTGCTAGCGCTATAGAGGGAATCCTGTTACAAGTACTTACATAGAGCAAGCATATATTTTGAAAGAGGTCATCCAGCAGTGGCTCGATAAGTGAACAGATGTCAGATGACGATGAAGCATAGATGCTCAGCAGATGTTGTGGTCTATGTACGAATCCGACTCCATGCACCGCTGATAAATGAGTTTAATTTAAGCCCTTAGGCCTTTGAGTATTTTGTTACGGGTAGCGCTAAGTTGCATTGTAGGCGTAAGTGGGCCGGTTTAACAAAGGACCTCTCGTTCAAATGATTCCGCAGAAAAGGTTTGTGCGGGAATCAAGTGAGCGAGAGGCACTACCTCTTACCAGGTAAAGATTGAAGAGGAAAAGGAGGGCAACGGATCTGTACAATAATTATATGGATGCGTATTGTTTTTGTAGAATAAGGGTGCAGACGGGAAACCAGAGTCTTTAATGTCAACCGATGCGCATAGACATCCGCACAATTAATATAGAGGTGTGCTGGTCAGTAGTTAACAAGAGGCTCCGGCTGCTGGAAATACTTAATCTAGTACTGGTATTATGATTTATCTAAAACTCGACAGGAAAAGATTAGGTTGGTGGTTATCTCAACGCTACAAAGGTAAGATAAGTAGGTAGGTAGTTTTGTGCCAAAATATTCAATTTTTGATTTTATCATCATTATCTGTTTACCACTTAATCGCTTTAAATAAACTCCAAGTCGGCTGTTAACTATCGCTACTCTACTCGTATCCACAATCCTACCAGGACCATGTTTCATTTAGCTATATTTCGATAACATACTTTTGTTTATTGTTTTTATGGCCTATAAAGTATATACTTGTAGAATAGAATGTAATTTTATTCAGCTAATAAACATTACACCGTCACTATGTATACATTGTTACTAATTCTATGAATACACAATAAAGGCATAAAAGGTATAGACTTGCAAAGAAAGTACAATACAAAATCTAAAGCATAAAACACATTAAACATGTTTAATTGTGTGATACCTACTGCGGCTTGCTCGAGTGTAACATTTACTTAGTATTGAGCATTGCCTATTTTTTAAAGACAATATACTGAAGAGTGAAGACTAATTTATTTTGGTTTCAATAGGAATAAGGAAAAACTGAGGTGATTACAGAACATCAACATCATTACAATTTGACATCATTATTATATTGACTACATTCGTAATTAAAAAAAAATTGTTATTGATCTGTTTCAGATGAAGAGTACGGAAACGATAATATAGATGTATAATACATGTATATCACATAACACACCATGGGTCAAATTATGACGCACACTGACATCACCTACGGGGTTGCTCCTGGTCAGCCTGAAGCATCCCGCGTAGACGGGAGAATGGCCGTGTAATTATGTCACCACCATTGCAAAAGTTTGAAACCGGTGAGGTGAGGCCGACTCATTATTTGATCATTGTCAGTTCTTACGCACACACACACTGTTACATACACAACACAAATAGGCAAAGACCATGTTATTGAAGAAATGGTCAAGTAAATACTTGATATTCAAGTAAATCATTTTATTATTTTAATTTAAAATTGATTATTGATTTCAGAGTTTCGCAAAGGTGGCGGCATGTCATTCCAACATTTGCCTGAAGCTACCCCGAAATTATGCTGTATGTTGTGATTCTATAAGGAGTAGGTGCTCGGATCCCCTAGTAGCGAGGTCAAGCAGTTTATGCCTTTTTCTTTGGTGCCCCGGAACAACAAACCATCGGGGTACGTAGACGGCTGGTCAGTCCCCTATGGGACCGGCTCCACCTCCGTAGATGGATACAAAGAACGCCTCCTCCTCCCGCTCTTTAAGTCCTCTCTTCTTATAAATGATGCAAAGAGCAGCCACCTCCTCGGTTCACCCGAGGTGTCCCGGATCACCCCATGCTACTGAGCCCCACCGCCACGACAAGGCTTGAACTATGGTGGGGCAGCTGTTTATGCCTAGCCTATTGTAGTTTAATGTAAGGATACGGCGGATATTCGTATTTGATGACGCCAAATAAAAGAGTGGCGAGACAAGATGGAGCGATGTCGTCATCTCCATCGTCAGTCGTGCGTTATTTAGATAGCGCGAGACGTGTGCGACTTGTATGTTTTCATAGTTATAGTAGGTACGTACTTAATAGCAGGAGACACTATAGTACTAGGTACAGTAGCAGCAGCCAGCAGTGACCTATGTTAGAGGAGTACCTCCACGACTGCCCGTCTGTCCTTGAAATAAAAAATACTGTATCATCATCATGATTTAACTGCTCTTAACCGAGACTTTAACAGGGTCATGTTGGACTGGCCCTAAGTTTCGTGTGTCATGTGGAATGTCAATCTACGAGTATTACTACTCATATACATATCCGCTTAATACGACTTTTCAATAAGGGAGTAGGGCCATGCTGCATTGCAGTCGAAATTGGCCAGCACGGCTGGGGAGGTACCTACCTCTCGCTCATACGACACCGCCATAAATTAACAGCTACGCTGTCGCGGCTTGTACAGTATAGTAGCCGACAGCCCATTTGGAGCTGGGGTGAAGGCCGATAACGCATCCGCATAAGCGGGTGGCAATCAAACGGCTCCGATTGCTCGTTTGTGCCTATGATATATGAAACAAATTCCTTATGGCTTTCTCATGTCAGTCAACGTTACCATTGTGCGGAAGCAAACAAAATGATAGCGTAAAAACGTGTTGTTACTTACCTTTGTCATTACCATTCCAAAGGTAGAGTAAGAGTGAAGTGCGTTAAGATAATAAATGTCTGGTCACAACACAATCTTATTAACACGGCAGATAAGCCACCAGGCAGGTAAGTAAGCTGGGAGGACACTGTACCAGCACGTAGTACCTTTCGTGTCATTCATAACGCATCAATGTGACACAAAGAGCAATTGTTGCAAAGATTGAGCCGAAATTGACGTGACAAATCGCATAATATCTTGTGTGGAAAAAATGTAAATGCCAATGAATTTGGTCTGCACTTTGAATGAAATTACGAATGATATCGATATGTCTTAGCCTTATATGTATAATATGAAATACTTAAAGTGAACCAAACAGTAGGTATTGCAATTACTAATATTTATAATAATAATATCTGTGGACTTATCGCACCACGTCAGCCTAGCCCTGTGTTAAGTCCGGTAGAAATCGTGTTACAGGTACTAGATAACGGAAATATATTTAAGATTATATTATAGAAATACATATATTACATATATGTCTATCCATGACCTAAGCGGGATGTGCACCCGCGACTTCTGGCGTAACACGCGTACTAAACGCCACGTTACCAACTGAGGAGCCAGGCGGTCGTCGTTTATTTCATATTATTACCCAACTTCGGGAAGAATTACTTTTTAACCGACTACGCGTCATAAAAAGAGTAATGTTTTCCATTGTGACTGTCTCGTGGTTACGTCGTAAGCATGTTCAACCAGAGTTGTGAAGTCCTAGTTACGAGAGCCGGGTCGGACGAAATTGCTCTTGGGATTCTCCAATTTCTAATAACAGTCCGAAGTCAGGCAGTTGGCGGTGTTATACCCCGTATCACAGAGACCACGTTAAGCTGCGTTCCTACGCCTGATTTCGCTCCGGTACTCTCGAATTGCCGTCCGATTGGAATAGAGAAACGAGAGAACAGGGGATGCACTTGCGCACTTTCTTGTGAATTTGTCTTTTCGTTTGTTGTGGCGCCAAAGCTCGCTAGGACGATATTATATAATTATTATATTTTATATGTACGTATACATATATGACTACTCTTGTTATCTATCACATCGCAAGATTACCTACTTAATGATTCCAAACGTATGACGCCACGTGCAACGTAATAATAAGTAATACGGATGTTTACATGTTAGCACATTTCACATAATTCCAAGTTTAAATTGTAAAAAGACTAACTTTATGGATTTCATCGCGGTTTAATTAATTATCTAATTACCCCAACGTTTCAGAAGTTTGGGTGTACCGAGATGACAGATGTCCTGATGTCATATTGTACTAAAATTGTCATATTGTACTAAAGTTGTTCCGATTATCGCAAACAGTATTTTTTATATCTTCAGGTGTTATGTTCAGTTTTTAATTTGATTATCTCGGGTCTCAAGCAGAGGGATGAACCCAGCCATCTGCTCTATTGAACATGGTTCTTGTAAAGCTTCTAAAAGGGTGGGCTACTTAAATGATTAAGTAAAGCGCGATAAAATCCGTAAAAGTAGTTTTATTGTAATGAGTAACATTCGCGTAAACTTAAAACATCAATATGTGATATGTCTCAGTTTTATCTTAAGAAGACTGGCCAGTTTTTAAGATGGTCAATTAGCCCAAAGAGCCTCGTACTTTCTTTACAGTATAAAGAGCGACGATAAATCTGCCACTACTGACGCGTATAATTGACATACAGATGCGTTGCCTATCTTTCTTTCTCCCTGCCAACGGGCCGCCTACCTGGTGTACCGTAACAACTCGACTTCTCAACGTCATATTGTTACTTGTGTTTTGTATTTCGCGCCACGCACTACGCGAGCACGGAGCGGCGGCACCGGACCACGAACTGTGTTAAGACACCCACGGCAGGCCGTTACCCGTCCGTGTTTACTCGGCGCTCAGATCGCGACCAACTGACGAAATTCTCCGCTTTTGTGTGAGAATTGCCCGAAATTTTGTGTCTTCCCGTTGTCGTTTCAAATTTTTAAATATTTTTAATTTTTACCATGTTTCGGTTTACTCGGCGCTCAGATCGCGACCAACTAACGAAATTCTCCGCTTTTATGTGAGAATTGCCCGAAATTTCGTGTCTTCCCTTTGTCGTTTCAAATTTTTAAATATTTTTATTTTTTACCAAGTTTCGGTTTTCTCGGCGCTCAGATCGCGACCAACTGACGAAATTCTCCGCTTTTATGTGAGAATTGCCCGAAATTTCGTGTCTTCCCGTTGTCGTTTAAATTTTTTTAAATATTTTTAATTTTTACCAAGTTTCGGTGTCCAAAGCGATGACACCTACGACTTAATATCCACCTATTCACATCTACGATAGTAACGTAACGTTCACTGCGATTGGACGTAAAAACAGAATTTTCTTACATCCGCCCTCCCTCAATGGGCCATCAGGAACTCGCACACAATACGGAAAACAACCGCATGGATGTCAAATTGCGGCGGTATCATGTGAGCGCGACACGCTTCCCTGGTCGAGCCGGTCCAATTTCGCTGCAATGCGGCATTGGGAGACTAGCTTTTTATGTATATATATTTACACAATTGTATTTGATATATAATAAAAATTGACGATACACTTCTCGGCGTACCCAAGCACTTTACACCAATTTATTATATACTAGCGATCTGCCCCAGCTTCGCTCGTTAATAATCAGGATCACATTTACTACTACCTCATCAAATTACCTATATACTTAAATCGTCCTCGGCAATCGTTCTCTCCAACACAAGTAACGAAATGGTGAAATCCATATAAAAATCCTTTCCGCAGATATTGAAAAAAAATATCACATAGAGACAGACAGACAGAGAGCTTCTGGGGACTTTGTTATATTGTACGTATAGATTATAACAATGAGGTATTTCCCTATTCCTGCTGCTACTTTCCATTATTGGATTATATGTGTCTCAGTCGCGTTGCCTAAATCGCTATACTTCATTACGTTTAGTCATTTTCAAAAACAGGGCTGTTTTAATTTGTGGCAGCCCAACGATTAGCCATATTGAATACGGCTGAGTGAAATTGCACCAGAAAGAGTTTGGCGTTATACGATATTCAATAAAGCTAGTCTTATTGAAATAAAGTGAACATCATCCGCCTTTTTTGACACGTTTTAGTTCCCAAATTTAACACCCGCGGCGTTGCTGTACATGTCAACAACATTGTCGTCGATTGTAGAACACAGATAAATAAGAAAACTATGCCCTGATAGGTTCGAAGATTGCCTTTGTGGTTAGGTCATTTTTTTTATTTACACTCAAATCACTTGGCCTAATTTCACACTTGTATCGATTACTATCAGTGCCTAAAGTCAAGAGATTCAACAAGGCCAAACGTCAGCCGCCATATTGAAGAACGTCTGGCAATGACAATTCGGATAATCGTTGGCCCGCCACAAAACAAAACTGGCCTGTTTCTGAAAATGACCTTAATGTTATGCGACGATTTGTACAAAACGACTACGACATATTATGTATTCAACGCAAATGTTATAAATAAATAAACATAAGAAATGCTTTTATATTTTCATTTCCCGATTGCCTCAGGAAGCGGTTACTATTCTTCTTTCGACTGTATGTATGTACGTTTCCACCTTCCACTAGTATAGCCTGAACGGGTTGACAAATTTTTGTCACTCTTTAGGTGTCGTTGGACTCGTCTAGATAACGCGAATGACACAACATAATAAAAGTACCAATTTGACTACCACCGCCGCTCAGAGACAGATCATCTAATGAAGTTATACATATTTGTCGCCCTCCTTTCCTCCTACCTTCCAGTGGGCCACGGGGTATTCACAAACCTCACGGAACGCGACACAGGACCTGTCAATTACATTAAGAAATGTTCGCCTTGAAGATCAGATCACTTAATGTTGACAAAATGCAAACACTCGTTGATGTACAGTGGCCCACTGGGCGTGTACATACTCCGCCTGAGAGCCACTACTGTGCCGAAGTGCAGGTCACGTCATATTTTATGATTACACTAGCACCACCACGCGGTTCCACCAGCGCAACTCCGGCCCTAATAGTCCTAGCGTCATGGTATATAAATAAATAATAATAATAAATAAATAAATCTTTATTGCACACACCATTTGACAAATATAAAAATAATGTTACAATTTGTAGATGTACAAATAGGCGACCTTGTCGCTTTAAGCGATCTCTTCCAGGCAACCATCTTTTATCAAGGATGTATTGCTTGGAGGTGAGGGGTGCTAATAAATAGAATTGCATCACATACAAATTAAACTTAAATACTTATGATAATAACAAAAAGAAGGAAAAAAGTGTAATACGTATCACATGATGGACAAGTAATAATCGATTGTGGAAGAAGTAAAAAAAAAGAGAAGAAAGACGGTGAGGACAAAATAATAAGTAATGACGTTTGTAATGTATTCGACAAATGATGCTATTAAATTTTCGCACAAACTAAATAGAAATAATATGGACATTCGGAGAAAAGGCTAATCTAACTAAACAGAACGATTTATTTTAAATTTATGCTAGTTTCATGTAGTTTAGACCTTTAGACTTTTAAAGATGTTGAGACTTCCTGCTTGCCTTATTTGATTAGGTAACGGGTTCCAAAGTCTAATTGAAGTGGATTTAAATGAGTGGTGATAAAATTTTGTCATTTGTGTAGGAACCTTTAAATTGTTAATGAGACGGGTGGTTCTTAATTCAGATGAGAAAGCGAACATCCCTTTTAGGTATGATGGATTTCTGTAGTCGTGGAGTATATTATATAGAAGATGTAGCACGTGAGTATTCCTGGGTAGGTGGACTAGGAGCCATTTGAGACTTGCTCTGTATTCCGGGACATGATCAAACCTGCGAAGACCAATAAGATCCTGATACAAAAGTTCTGCATGCGCTGAAATTTGCTAAGGCGTTCTTCTGTCAAGTTTATATAGCTCACATCAGCATAATCATGTATGGGGAGAAGTAATGACTGTGCAACAGCAGTCCTATATTATATTAAGGATGCAGAAGCACAGTAAATTTTCTTACACACTGCGCTAACTTGATGTGACCAGGAGAAGGTTATCAATTATGACTCCAAGATTTTTTACTTTGCCACAATATTTCATGCATACTCCATCCAATGTGATAGGTGAGATATTACCAAATTAATTATTTTCAAAAGACCTTGGCTACCGATGATGGCCTGGGTTTTTGGGGGTTAAGCTTTAAGCCATGCTCATAAGACCAATTTGAGATGGCAACAAGGTCTTCATTAATGTGTTTAATAGCAATATTGAGCTCGTCTACACTCAACTGCGTGTAAATTTAGAGATCGTCTGCATACATGTGGTAGTGTGGAGATAGGTCATTAGTTATAGAATTTATAAAATAGCGAAGAGCAAAGGTGAGAGCACACCACCCTGAGGGACGCCAGTTGTGATGTCACACCAGTCTGAAGTATTATTACTTACTTTGAACCGCTGTCGGTGGCCCGTTAGGTAGCTATGAAACCAGTTAATGGAAGATGAAGAGATGTTAATGGATTTTAAGGAGCTAGCCTTTATTTTCTAAGTTTACAGAATTAAATGCGTTGCTAAAATCCAGTAATGTTAATATGGTGATCTTTTTACTATCCATCCCGAGACGAATGTCGTCTGTCATCTTATTTAACGCAGTTGATCCTGAAACCAGATTGCAGGGGGTCAAGGAGATTATTTTTGGTTAGGTATAGATTTAATTGATGATACATTAGTCTTTGAAACACATTAGAGAGAAAGGGGACGATAGAAATTGATCTATAATCTGAAGGGAAAGTTGGCTTACTATTTTTAGGGGAATGATTGAAGCATCCTTGCATATTTCAGGAAAAACACAACACACCAGGTCATTTAACATGGTATATAGCCTTCCTCGATAAATGGACTATTCAACACAAAAATATTTTTTCAATTCCGGCCATGAGTGCCTAAGATTAGCGCGTCCAAATAAACGAACAAACTCTTAAATTTTATATTATTAGTATAGATTTGTGTTATAGTGCTATTAGCTGACTCTTTTTGTATATTAGCCTGTTAGTCTATCTGGTCGTTTCGATCACCATCTTGGATATGTTATTCTGAATTGCTGATGCCTTTACATTATCATCGGTAGAATACGTCCATTGCTGTACATAGCCCCCAAGACCGCCACCGGTCACGGCTACAAGGTGGTCGAATCCAGCGTCTTTCTGCAAGATTTACAAGCTGAAGGCAATCGACACCAGCTTGCAAATTTTCTTTGTTACTTTTACGAATAGGCAGGTACAGTTCATTCTATGGAAAGGAAGAGAGAATGTTTAGATGATGCCAGTGATACAGAAAGCTTACATTAACTTTAACAATTCTTAAACTAATAAGAAATGCATTTGTATTAAACGAATTTGTAAAAAACGAAAATTAGATATTAAACGTTGTTTTGCCAGTTTGGGTGGACAACCCTTATCACTTAGGAGTATGAAAAATAGACAGTAGCCGATTCTCATAGCCAATAAATATGCATATAAAATTTTGTAAAAATCGGTAAAGCCGTTTCGGAGGAATAGGTAAGCAACTAACATTGTAACACGATAATTTTATATATAAGATTTCTACAATTATTTAATTTAACTTTACATTTACGAACGGTTCCGAATTATCATCATCAGGTAAAATGATGTAGAAGGAATTCTTATTTATTATTAAAAGTCACGAACGGGTTGGAGTGTTAGTGTCGAGAAGTTTTGTTAAAACCTTTCGTATTTCTGGAGTTTTCCAACGAAGGCGATGTGGGTGGTCCACATCATGCCACTTAGCACGTCACACAAAAAACACTACCAAAAAATATGAAAATAT
This sequence comes from Eumaeus atala, assembly GCA_017140195.1. NCBI lineage: Eukaryota > Metazoa > Arthropoda > Insecta > Lepidoptera > Lycaenidae > Eumaeus > Eumaeus atala. The sequence goes on from JAFELO010000199.1 coordinate 893,447, forward strand.
CATAGTCATAACAGGTAAATCAGAATAAGGATACACCTCAATATTAATTGGATATACATTACTTAATGATGTATACGATTTCCTTGGATTGCATAGAAATATATGGATACTCTTATTTTATAGCTCCGAAGGCTAGCTGTCCCGACAGGTGTTGTTCTGTCATAAACTAAATGTACTGCCATTGTTACGTGTAGTGGACATTAAAAGAAATGTTAAAAGTGAACAACCCTTATCATCTTAGAGTTATGAAAAATAGATAGTAGCCGATTTTAATACTTATTAAATATGCATATGAAATTTTGCCATTTCGTGGGAGTGAGGTAACTAACATTGTAAGATATTCGGAGTGTATTTTACACACAGTTTTCGTTTATTAAATTACAAAAAGTGTACGTCCACGCAAGTACAGGAGCATATGTATGCTAAGATAAGACTAAGATGATATAATACTACCTATAAATACCGCATCTTTGATCTCCTTCTAATAAATGTTTTCAACTTAAAATAATACAATATAAATAGATGTTTATCAGTTCTAATTACCTACTTGATTATAATAGTTAATTATAATTTAATTAGAATGGATATATTTACTAAAGACGCATCTGCGAAGGACAATATTTTCGTAGTCTTATCCACATCATGTGGACGTCATTGATTGTTTTCCTAGGCAAGGTACGGTGCGCGAGCGCACAGGTACATATCCATACCTCTCCCGCCCTTCCCTCCCCTCTACCTTGAGTGCTTTTTTCCTCCGCTTTTTCAGACGATAATGAAATAACATTTCGTCTAAATGGTGGTAATACGTGTCTGAGTATAAATCGACAACTTTAGTAAAAAAACTACATATTGGGTAATTTATGTGGCGAGTGTGCGAATAAATGGACTCCCCTTCGTCTGTAGCGTTTATTTTTTATAATGTTATGAGTAAAATTGCATATGGGATATGTGTACCGCTACGTTCCTAAATGACCTTGGTGGTCTCTTAGTGCCTAAATATGTAATTGTTCTAAATACCCACTATTACACGTTGGTTAAAAAATAATCATACATTTGTAACCATCACAGTGAAAAAGACTGTGAGGGGAGGCCAGTAGCCAATATTAACAAGCAATAAATCAAGAAATAATATATAACCAGGTACAAAGACAATTCTTATATATGTATTTACATTTATATTAATGTCACTCAGAATAGTACCAGGCTGATTGATAACTGGTCGAACGACGAATTTAAAAAAAAGATAGGCGAACAAAATTTATTACATTATATTCTATCATCTCTCGGAAAATAGAACGCCAAATTTGAATTTATTTGAACTGATAGAATCTGCGTGGGGACCTAGAACTTTCTTAGCCGTAAATTTTCTCAACAATGAAAAGAAAAGAAATTCGTGCGGTGACAATTTTTTACATTTTAAAAGGGAAAACAGCAACCCAGACTAAAGTCAAGCTACACAGTGTTTTAGGTAATACTGTTCCTGTATTGTGTACAATTCACACCTGGGTAACTGATTTTAAACATGGGAGACAGAGCTGCGAAGGGGCCAACAGGTCTGGCCGTCCAAGTGACGTCACGAATCTGGACATGATCACAAAGATTCAAAAAATCGTTTTGAATGATCGGCGCTTGAAATTGTGGCAGATAGCAGAGATGGAAAGCATTTCCTCTTAACGCGTTTTTAATATTTTACCCCAACATTTGCGAATGAAGAAGCTTTGCGCGCGATGGGTGCCGCGTTTGCTCACTGTTAACCAAAAGCAACGTCGAGTGGACGATTCGTCGGAGTTTTTGGCGCTGTTTAAGCGTGATACTAACGAGTTCTTGCGGCGCTATGCAACAGTAGATGAAACATGGATACATTATTACACTCCTGAAATAAAAGAACAATCTAAGCAGTGGACTGAGAGCGGAAAGCCTGCGCCGACGAAAGCATAAACGGTTTAGTTGGCCCGTGATGGCGACAGTTCCTTGAGATGCTCGAGGGATTATTTTAGTGGATTATTTTCAAAGAGAAAATACAATAAGGGCAGAGTATTATGCAAGCATGCTGCAAAAATTTAGTGCAGAAATCCGAAAGAAACGATCTCATGTATCCAAAAAAAATTTTTATTCCACCACGTTAACGCATCTGTGCACTCGTCAAGGGTTGCAGTTGCCAAACTCCGTGAATTGCAGTTCGAATTGCTACCGCATCCCCCCCTATTCCCCAGATCTGGTCCCGTGCGACTTCCACTTATTTCCGAATCTCAAGAAAAAGTTAGCTGGCCGAAGATTTTCATCAAAAGATGAAGTCATTTTCGCCGTAGGCGAGTATTTTGAGGGGTTAGAGAAAACATATTATCAAACTGGTGTAACGGCATTGGAGAATTGCTAGGCTAAATGCATCGATATAGAAGAAAACTACGTCGAAAATGAAAAATAAAATTGTTTTCATTAGATTATTAAAGTTTTTCGTGGTCGTTTCACCCCTCATATGTTTGGCTATCACAGGTAACACTAGAGGATGCCTGTAAATTTTCAATGCTGCTAATGAAATAAAGATAATCCAATAATTGCTTTTTTCCTAAGTAGGACCTATCTGCAAATAAAAAAACAGAGTACTGTTCAATACGATTGTAAAGTATTCATGTTTTATTTAGTTTCTAACTCAAAGCGTTACTAAAATCAATCAAATAAATTAAAAGATAAATAAATGTAAATTCTAAGTTATTTTTATGATTAAGTAGTACATCAGATTAATAAATATGAGTTAATACACAATTGAGTACTGTTAAAGCTTGTCATAATATATAACACTTGTAAGTAGTCCTCTACCGTGCGTCTTAAGTGATTTTTTTCCCACGCACTACTTTATAGAATCAGCTACCCCAACTACTTTATATCCGGATCGATACGACTTAGGGATCTTCAAGAAAAGCGCTTAATTATACCTAAAAGGCCGACAATGCATCTGCGAGTCCTCTGGCGTTGCGGATGTCTATGGTCGTTCGTGATCACTTACTGACAAGTGGCAAGACTACACGTTTACCTCCAATGCCATAAAGAAAAAGAAAGGACTTGACATTATCTTAATAAGAAATGGTATTTAGTTAGCAATGTATAAAGCCATAGCATTCCTCAATAGAATAACGTGTGAATGTGAATTTAAAGTGCCTTCAGCTCTCATTATGTTGAGTACCGCGGCTCTGTTTACGCACGAGAGCCGTTCAGACATTTGGGCAATAGTCTCCAGACCAATACAACGCAGAACCCTTCAAAACTCAATGGGACCAACCGCGTGTGCGTACTTTAAAAACAATTAAAGTTATGCCACAGGCTAACGATATATCGTCGGTTTACATGCCGCTACGATATTTATTTCTACAATAGGTGTTTTATTTGTTATTTCACATCCAAAAAGTAAAGGGAGAGTTACTTCTCTGCAGTAGCCCGTTCAGACTTGGTGTAAAAGCGGATGATCAAAGTTTTGACAAAAAAAACATTTAACACATTATGAGTAGTGTATAGTATTGATATTTAATAAGTGTCTTTATACGTAGGTACCCATCATGTTTTTATATTAATTATACTTATAACTTTTTAACCACCTTCATTTATCTTCTCACGAAAAACCAAAATTATCTACTGTATTCCAGCTTCCGGCATGTTTCTCTAGAGAAATATTACTTACGTTGCGTTTTGCTTCGTATACGAGGCAAATTAATGTCACAAAATCTAAGCATATCGATTAGGCACCAGACTGATGACGCTGTTATAGTCCCAATTTAATATGGACTACGTGGATTTTCTTTTCTTCCCTTCCAGTGTTCAGCAACATGTTAGCCCAGCGTACATCGCGATACGCCGAAGCGCGTACGGCCCGCGAACCCGTAATCCGCGGCAAGTGGCCGCCTCGAGGGATTTCTGTGAACTTTATTACCGACGCTTAATTCCCTAGTATCGGTGGCTTAAGGTACCATGTAAGGGGTGGACTGTGGGAGTCTCAGATTGGAATATTTTGCACTGGTAATGCGGAATTAATACGAGCGTGCCCCACACAGATAATCCGCTGTATTTTGTGGTTATCCCCATTATTGTGTGGGGTTTGTTTATGAGTATGTAAACGGTAAGGTTTTTATTGTGTTGAATCGTATTCGAGCCGAATCGGAAGGAATCGTGAGGCAGTTTTAATTTATTTGTTAGATCTTAGATTCACATACCTGACATATTTTCTTAAAAATAAATATTATTAATTCCTAATAGTCAATTTTTTTTAAATAGTAAAATTAATGTTGTCAATTTCTTGATCTTGCACTTTAGTAACATAATTAATATGTTAAAATAAAATTACTTTAACGATTTGATTGCGGTTTACTCAATAGACCCATTCTTCACGGGTGGACTGGTCACCATGACTGCTGTAAAACATTTGAAACATCGGGTTTCTTAAATAACCAATTAAACTATGATTTTGATCCCTCACAGAAGTTTTATTTAGGGACATTATCAGGTGACATTCGGATAAACATAGGACGTGCATGATGTATGCTAATAACTGTTTAAGATCAGTGCTCAAAATTCCCCTTGCTTTAATTTAATCATTCATTAACTATTTCATTCATTAACTATTCCATTGATTAGCTATATGCACACTATCGATGTAACAGAAAATAATGAGAATGATGATTTTGCAAAAGATTTAATGACTCGTCATTATCCTGAGTGTTCGGTAACTAAAAGTTGTTAACTTTTAACTATTACTTTAACTTTACTAGCGGCCCGCGCAGGTTTCGCCCGTGTAAATCAGGGAACCTTAACAAATTATACACTAAAACCTTCCCTGGACATTTCTATCCATTGATGAAACCACAAGAAAATCACTTTAGTAGACTAAAAGGAAATCAACCCGAGAGACAGGCAGCTTTCGGAGATTTTGTTTTATTTTATGTATAGATACCGCAGTTAACCAAATGGAGTCAGGGCCATAACTGCATTGCGTCAAATTAATACTACAATAAATTTATGAATTTGGTTAACAGTTACCTGTTAGCGCATAGCGATAAACATACGCTACTTCACGGGGTGAGCACGTCTAATTAGGGAGAGAGTGAATAGGTGAGTAACGGGAGAGGGAGGGGAGGGGGGCGACTACACGGTAGCCGTGGCGGGCGTTAAGTGGCTCTCGCAGTAAAACCATCATAAACTTATGTTTTACTATAACCGGCACAGGGGAACGGGCTTTTGGATTTCTAGTGAATTATAAATTTCGTCAAATATTGTTGTGCTGTAAAAATAACTGTAAATTTATAAACGTTAGGGTCTAAAAAGGATCATTACATTATGTATTACTTTCAAAACGATTGTGGCTCAATAATATTGCCCATATATGGGATTAGATGTATCAGCTGAAACTGAAATGTTATTACAGTTATTTTTCTTTGTGTGATGTCGATTAGAGCATTAAGAGCTAATGCGATAATCTTTCCAGTTTGCCTTGTCTTACCCTTTAGGTTTTTGTAAATTATACAGCTAAATAAGAAAGAAGATTTTAACTTGTATCGTGTTGGGTTCATATCATGATTTCTCTCGCGGTCATTTATAAAATTAATAAGAGGTTACTTAATTGTCCATACCTAGGTGAGATAATACGCCACTTGTACCTAATTTAAAGTTAAATATAGATTTATAGCGTATCTAGAGAAATCTAAAGAATTATACGAGAGACTTGCGTTAACAATCAAGTATGTGGAGGTTTGTTTTTTTTTCTTAAGAATATAAGCTGTTACACTTTTAAGTAAAAATAACGACGATTCTTTTGTACCTAAGCAACAGTAGAGTTGGTATGCAGAAGAATGACAAAATGCTTAGGTACTGGCAATTGGTGTTTATTATTATGAATCAACCATAGATTATAATTATGCAGAAAGTGACAAGATACCCTGTGCCTGTACAAGACCACCCGAGCTCAAGTATTCTTGTGTTTCAGACCAGTTCTGGCCACTCGATTCTTTTCCGTTTCCTCATATTATTCTACGAAATTTTATATTCAATCAGTGACAATTAAGGAAGATATGTACTAGTAATGATCAACGATCAACTCTCCAGAAATATTCTATCTATATTAGTTTCAAAAAGAGGAAACATTTGATTGTTTGTTTATTTGCATTGAATGAGCTCCGAATGCACTGAAAAGACTTGAAAAATTCTTTAACCATTAGATTCTTACATTATCATAGTCTATATAAGATTGTCTAAAACGTCTCGATCGTTCTAAAAAAATCGATAATGAAAAAATATGTCCAAGTAAATCCATATTTAGCTGCAGAAGTTAAGGACAACTGAGTGTCCCAACGGACGTTAGTCTGTCATAAATTTATATTCTTGTCGTTGTAATGTGTGATGTTCACGAGGCCGAAATTAAAATTAATAATGATAATATTTATTTGTTTTGTAAATCTATGAATTATTGCCACGCCTACAGGAAGTATCACGAATTTAAATAGATTGTATCATTTGTAGATTGCTGGACAGGTTACTACGAGTATTGAAGTGTCTTGTAATTATCCAATACTTAACTTTTTTTATAGAATAGCGGGGCAAACGAGCTATCGGAGCTTTTCTTACGACTACCGACGCCCATGAACATCCACATAATTACTATGCCGATACGTGGACGTCCTGCCCCCAATGCCCACAAACCGCACGAAACGCGACATTGAAGATGTCACTTTACAGCAGTGTTATGTGAGCGAGAGGTACTATCCCGGTCGTGCCGGCCCAATTCCGTTGCATAGGAGGATGTAGTGACATGCAGTATGAATGATTCTCCTTCTTCCGCGCCCCCCCCCCCATTCCCACATTGGGGTATAGGTGAAATGAAAATAAATAAAAACAATCGATGTCACACTTAGAAGGTGCTACGTGCCCCGTAGGCAGGTACACGGCAGCCAAGCCAAGAGATAAGGTGCCTTTTAAGAGTCCGCACTTCATAGCAGCAGAATCGAGTCGGCACACGTGAATAATCACGAAAGTACACGGGCAAAAGTTTTGTAACAAATTGAGTGGTACCGCCGGGGGGGTACCACTTGTTGCAGGTATCGTCACTTGATACCGTCGTAAAATCGCTGGCCTGAGGTTTAACAATAGCCGGTAATCGAGACAATGCAAATTGCATGACAATTATACGGATGTTAATAAGCGTCAGTAGTCATCAAAATGCTCTAAAGATCCAAAACTTTTAAATGTAATAAATAAAAATAAAATGATTAATTAATAACATTACAATACAGTTGCGTATAGCAACTAATAAACATAAAATACTATAAACTAAACGCATTTAAAATACTACGTTTAAAAGTGATACGTATTTCATAAACACACATACGAATTTAAGAAAATCACTCGACAACCACAAATGATGGGGTGTTATTTATTTAAGCTGACCGTATAATCAACCCTTGATCGTTAAGAAAAAAACGTGTTCGATGTTTGTGTTGGCAATTAAACGGGGGCCAAGCACTCGGTGGGTGGTCGAGAGCTGACCGGCTAGATGGACGCGATGCAAGATCCTAACCTTCTAGATATTAACACTATTTTGTTTGAGCATTTTTGAATTTTGTTCGTGGGCGTCGGTAGTTGTAAAAAAGGCTCCGATTGAACGTTTGCCCCCATTCTATAAAAAATAACTTCTGTAGGTATTATTTATCTAAATTTTAGAAGATATTTTAGAAAATATATTTGTGTTTATGGTCTCTATAGGGTCAGTAGAAGCTATAATGATTTCTTGTCTATGGGTCTATGTCCATATGTAAAAACTACTGGAGGAAATTTGAATCAAATTTAGTAGTGCCTTGCTGTATTGTAGGGGAATTGCGTCGGCTCGTTCGGGGAGGTACCTCTCGCTCACAAGATATCGGCGTAAAGTTACATCTTCGGTGACGCGTTTCGTGTGGTTTGTGAGTAGCCGGTGGCGCATTGCACTGGAGGAAAAGGAGGACAACGCATCGGCACTTTAATTATGCGGATGCACATAAACATCGGTAGTTGTAAAAAAGCTCAGATTTTAGGTTTGTCTCGATATGCCCTAAAATTTTTTTTGTAGTTGTCTTGCTCTAGCATAAAAGCTTTCGCATGTTTCATCATAATAGGCATATATAAGAATGAATATATTCATCTATATAAACAGTAAAATTACGAGACACATCCATACGAGACATATTCGTAGCAATAAGTGATTAAATCTCTACAAACATTGAAGTACAACTCACCGAAATTAATATTTATGGGAAAGTACATCAAATAGCTTCGTAGCCTCTTAAATTATCATTCAACTTGCGGTCATTATGCTCTGGGACCCAAGTATAAACAAATCGCAGTTCAATTTGCAGGACCCCCTCAATAGCGCCATCAAAAAAGGCCTTTATTGTTACTGTGCTAGGGACTTTGGTTATGGTATTTTTTTAATTATAAAGTTACTGGAGCATAGTTCTTCAAGTGGGCGCGATGCTGGCCACGCGTACATTGTTTAGATTTAATTTCATTATCAACGTGACGAATCGTCCACGTTTTTTCTGTAATTTCGCTTTTACCCACGAAAAAGGAATTCTCTATATAATATATGGCATAACTTAAATTACTCGTTGTCTAAATATTAGAAATGCGACCGTTATATTGTTTCATGTTGAAAAGTGGAAGCTCTTAAAATATTAATTAAAAAATTAATCTGTATTATTGTGATTGATAATGGTCATAGTGGAGGTCCAATTTAACAATTTTCTTTTACTGTCGTACATTAATAATTAATAACCATAATCTAGGTTACCTATATCTAGATTTATTTCAAACTCTACTACAGTCTCAATGTCCGTACTAAAATTACTATCCAGAATATTAATGCGTAAAGAACTCTGTCTGTCTGTGACGTCATAACGCCCAAACCGCTGAACCGATTGTGATAAAATTACCTCTACAAATCTACAACTTATTTTTTCAGGAATTTCATTACTTTGCAAAAAGTCATGGTGTGCGCAGGGTAAACCTTATAAGATACATAATAATCTATAAAAATACAAACTATCCACGAAGTTTTATCTGAATCCACGTGGACAAAGCCACACGGGAAACAAACAGCTCCTCATAAACAGTACAGAGCCTTTATATGTGACCTACCTTATTTAAGAATCAACCACAAGCACATCATAAAATAGTTAAGCCAGTCGTGGCGAGTCAATAAGGCACCTGGCCTTTGTATTGCAAAGGACATGATGAGTTCATCCCTCAGTCCCCTCACTACCTGGTTGCCCTCAACCCTCCGATCCCACGCGACCCTAACACATTAGAATAATACTTGTAAAAATATAATTGTAATTACATGCACACGACTAAACTTCCGATCTTTTTATAGGGATGGTAACTGTCAGAACTGAGTTTGACGTGAGTTTTTTAGTGTTGCCAGTATTAATGTGTAATTTGTCGGGATGGGGTTTGCGATAAGCGTGGCTGTTTGATTGATTAAAGAAGTGTGCGCCGACTGATAGGTAATGGTTAGCGTTTAATGAGAGCATTCAGTAGACTCATCGTTACATTGAGATTTATTTAACTTACATAATCGTAAGTAAAGAGATAACATTTTTATATCTCACTTGATCAATAAATAATATTTTTTAACAATTTATATAATTTATTAAATATATTTTTTACATTTAGGAGCGGTTTCGATTTCTCATCATTATTCTCGTCATAGTAACTGTTACGTATCAATATAGTACTCGGATTGTTTATATCACCGTATTTTATTACGGCTAGCCATTTTTAAAACGATTTAGTTTAGACCAGGACTTGTAGTTCCAGCGGTTAGCTCGTACAAACAAACTAAAAAACATTCTTCAGCATTATTATACTAGATTAAATTAGCTATGTATAAAAGTTAATAACTAAAACAAGCATTTCTGTTGCAACTGAATATTTTCACTTACTATAATGACGTGAAAAAATTGTTATTATTATTTATTTTTCTAACATGTATTTGATATGGGTTGATCTATATTAAACGTTTCTTTAAAAATATTGTTATTTTAAATTGATAGGTCATTGGAAAATAAATCAATCTTCACCAAAATAACCACACGATAAGTTTTTCTCACTCTTATTACAGCTGCACACCAAATCATGTCCATCGTCTACTTTGTTTATTCATCGATTTTATACCATCAATTATGACTATACAATACCTCAACGTACAGACAGACGCGTCATCCGCGCTGCCTCCCCCTGCATAACCGCTCTCCACACAGGTGGAACTTAATCAAATTACACAAATTGCAACATACAATATTCATCGGCTTAGTGTAGGGCCCTTTAATGTCGATATTTTTTCATTTGACTTCGCTACAGATCAGTGACTTAGTTATACATGTTTAGTTAATTCTATTGGGGCTAATAGATTGGTTATTGCTAATAAAAACGAAAAAGATATTTTGATAATAACGATTTATATTTTCTAGTAAGACCAATAAAAACCTAGAACCTAAGGTTACCATTGTTTCATCGCAGCCGAATTAATTTCCTTAGTCCGTTGGGACGGTGTTCCGACACGACCAGTAGTCAGGCACATGGCTGACAGCCTAGCGTGCTGTAGAGAGCCCGGGTGTACCACCGCAATCTTCCTGAATCCAAACTGTTATTAGACATTGAAAAAGTCCTATATCATTTATAGTCCGACCCCGGACATCTCGTGACTGTAATTGAACATGGTTACAATTAGACCACGAGATAGTCATCAGCCCAATATGCCTTTAACAATAACGATATGAATACGAACAGGTACAACACTAAAGTGAATCGACAAGTGTGATTAATTCATGTTCAATAATGAGGTCGAGCTTTTTAGCGCTGGCCGCGAGTCGCGACCGGCCATTGATTTGTGCCCAATTTGTAGCTGCGGTCGGCTGAATATTTCATCGCGCTGTCTGCGTAATCCAATATTTAATTATTTAAATTATAAGTGGAATATTGCGACGGCATATGGACAATTCACTTACGTTCGCTGATAAAAATTACATGTTAAACTGTAAACGCTCACTGGCTTTGATTGGAGGTAATAGAGTTCGGCAGACTTGCATAAGGTAGGGGGCGAACGAGCAAACGGAGAAACGGAAAACCTTTGACTTCTAGCGATACCCATAGACATGCGTTTAACTAAATGTTGTAGATGCGTTGCTTTCCATTACTACAGATTACTCACAAGCCGCAAGAAATGTGACAACGAAGTTGTCACTATACAGCGGTATCATATAAGAACGTGGAATAAACGAAAATACTGTGAATTATGAAAGATTGTGTCTTTGCCGCATTGGATCTGAATAGGACCAGCACGACGGAGGTACCTATTACTAACACTGTCTCATTTCGTGCGGGTTTTAACAATACGGGGTCCACTGGGGCTACGATCGCTCGTTGTGCGGATATTTATGATCATCAGCTTACCACGCTATATCGATTGCCTCTTATGACAACAAAATATAATAACTACAGCTTAGACTATGAACTTCACATATCCGCTAAGGATGTGTTTGGAGCAGATCCTTTCCGGAATGGGAATTTCTTCTGGAAGATCGCTGTGACGATTTACAGTTTTCCTGAACATTATTTTCTCTGTTTAAACATGCGGCATCGATCCTAGTAGAACGGGTAAAGGGAATGTAAAGCAGTCCGTAGTCTTTTCGAAATGATAATTTCCGTTTCCCATTTTAAAATATGTTCAAGAGACACTGATATAATAGATAAACAAATCGGCATGGGAACCTTCAAAACCATATCTTCATACACCTAGTGTCATTGATTTAAAAAATATAAGATACGGTTTCATATTCAATTTCTTGAAATATCAACCTTACACGCACGTGTTTAAGTTGCTTTTACAAATTGAATAATTCGACAAATGCACATTTTTTATATGGACGGTTTTGAGACGCTCACTGTATATCTTGGTAGTTTTTTAAATCTATGCCTAGTATAGCTCATTTTAGAAAGAGCGTCAGAATTGGGTTATGGTTGACACTTAGAACAGTTTTCGATTCCGTTCCTCAAAAGTAGCAAGACGATTGAGTGCGTACGTAAGGTAGGGCGCTCACTCGCTAACTAGCTTAACGTGACGTCATGCTTGATTTTCGTATTCATTCATTTCGTACAGTTTTCGAGAGCCATGATGGCCCAACTAGCGTTGGTATCCGTTGTAGGAAGGCATTGCGATTTGCGAATGTTTATTGATGTCGTTAATCAGCTTTTCCCAAATCCTCTTGGTATTGGATAGCTCATTTTTTAACAGTAACGCTTTTTTAGCGCCCCGAACGAGAAATCCGAACTTTCTTACGACTATCCACGCCCATAAATATCCGCACTATTATCACGCAGATACGTTGCTCTCCTTCTTCCCCTCCTCCAACGGGCCACTGGCTCAAACACCGTTCGAAACCCGACAGCTAACACTTCATGCTGGCCCAATTCGGCTCCAATTAGACTACACATTACTAAAAAAAAATGTGCGTCGCATACTGTTTTAACAGACATAATTGATCATTTTTAATAAGTTTTCCCACAACAAGGGCTTGATGACACACGGAAGTTCCCACCCATCGCAAGACGTCGGCACGCGGCACGCGGCCGCCGCACGCCCGCACGCCTGCGTGCGCGCTCGCCCTTTGCGCGTTTACTGTTTTTATTGAAAACGCTCAAACATAATGGGAACAATGTCCATAGTGGCGCGCTCTCGAATAAATTAGACCCGTAGGGCTGGGGTTAAAATGCAATTGAACTGATCATTATTGACCAATAAAATGTAAACTATAATTAATAGGGCCTCAGATGTTCCTAGACCTTTTAAAATGTTTTGTTATTGTTCCAGTATATTAGACGAATATCTATGTTCAAAACCTTTAATTAGTTCAAAACCTTTAATACACACACACACACACGCACGCACGCACGCACGCACGCTCGCACGCACGCACGCATTCACGCACGCTCGCACGCACGCACGCTCGCTCGCTCGCTCGCTCGCACGCACGCACGCACGCACGCACGCACGCACGCACACACACACACACACACAGAGTCCTTCATATATCCTCGCGGCGCATAGCTAGTACTGGCTCCCGTGATTATATATGAAGGACACATATAAAGGTCTCTGGAAGTCGAAGTTACTGTAGTTACCATAGAGTCGCGTCGGTACAGATAGTATAGACACGACTTTCTACCATGTTTTTCTTTTTATATTCGTAGCATCGGAGGATTCACACCCATTAACATCCGCATATGTGGGTGCGTAGCGCTCCTTCACCTCAATGATTCCGGCTATTTGTACCCAAACGATACGCGATAGCATATCCATTACTTTAAGGCAATATAATGTGAGCGATGCGCACCTTCCTGTTGAAGTCGATCCGATTCGGCAGCAATGCAGCACAGCACTGCCTCGTACAAATAAATAAGGTTTAACAAATAAAATGCAAATCAAAATTATAATTGTTTAATCAAACCTTATACCAAGTGTCAATATTTAAAATCAAACGTAAAACATTATTTGAGACACAATTTCTGTAAACATAAATATCGAGTATTACGAACGTTTTTTCTGTGTCAAAACAAATTATTGCTAATACTACCAACATTGAAAACTGACAGTATGCAAAGATAATATGAAATTATTAATGAATTAAACATTTATATATGATTAAATACGTAACAAGACTTTCAGATGCAGACATAAAAAGAATTAGCTCTCATACTAATATTTAAAATGTACTGTATACTTTTAGACTACGCTACTGCTATTCATCTACCTTGCAGGGACAGATCAGGCTGCCAATCGCGCCAAACGTCATTGGAGCATAGATGTTTAACAGTCAAAAATGTTGCTCTAGGACTGACATACACAGAATGAGGCCACAATTCAGTAGGCCGGTGCCGACACTGACTACAAAATATTCGTGTGTGAATTTACAAGTCAGCACTGGTTTCACACTTTTTACATAAAGATCAGCGCTGACTCGTATCGAATTCGGTGTCAGTTACTGAACACTTATTAGTATCACAACAATCATTTTAACATTTTTTGCATGACCCCCGGTTTTGTTACTATAAATCGACAGCGGTTAAACAGATAAATATCTATCTCGTTTAGTTTTTTTTTATGTGACAGTGAATTTGTGTATAATATGAGTAAAAGAAAGGCAACTTCAAACGTTGTTGTTTATTGCTCAGCTATGGTTCACATAAGTTTGGCTCGATCGACCAAAGTAAATGGCACTAGAACAACGTTACAGGCTAGTGACTTTACGAAGAGCAACTGTAAATCGGTTCCTCACTTAATTATATTTCTTATTCACGCAGGCAAACAAAAAGTAATAACATACGTTTTTAATTACAATATTGACAATCTTAAATTTCAATAACAACAATAATACGTTGCAATGTTAATTCCCAACTCTCAAAGCCCTTCGTAAAGCAACCAGAGTGTATATATATTAGGTAACGGGCGGACACAATTTCACATAAGGCACAATTTTCACCTTATACTAAGGTCATTAATTCTAAGCATTTCAAAATTATCCTTGAATGATTTATGATAATTGACGGAATCATGTCAACATGTATAACAAATCCAGAATATTCAGAATGTTTAAAGACATTTTGTCTTTTATTCAAATTAAAATGTACTTACAATTTCAATATTTCTATAGAAAAATCTGTTTTGATTTTTCTTTTAGGTCTTAAAAAGTTGACCGTTTTATAAACCGTCTGCACTAAATACATTTTCTTTGCATGCTTAAAAAATACTAATGCATTCAGGATTAGTGTTTAATGAAATGCAGTCAAACGTAAATCATCAGAAAAAAAAATCTCTTCACATTTCTATTATAATAACGAACAATTATTTTAATAATCTTGTAGCACTTTTGACTTTGAGCATTGTTTCCGCTATATTTTTTTTTAACTGCCTGGAGAGTATTAAAGCTAAAAATTTGTAACAATGTCTTGATATTTTGGCAAAACATAACATTAAATAACAATTTTTTTAAAGATGTTTTATCAATGATACATATAAATGAAAGCAATGGGATAGTTTAAAGACCCATATGTAAGTCCCATAGCACAACAAAATATTACAAAAAACAACCTGAGAAGCTTACATTTAGCAACACACAGAGCTTACACTTTACAATAAGTTAGTCTAATCTAACGCGTATTAATAAATAATGTTTATTTGGTATGATTCTTAACGTAAGTCAATAAATTAGTAAAATCAGTCTATGCTAATACGTAAAGTCGTGTTCTGTCGGTGGTTAGTAGCTGGCGTTGAAAGTTGTGTGATGTGTCTGTCCCCGTGACCGAGTCTCCTGGGTTCGATGCCCATCCGCGGCAGGTGTCGGTAGCGACGAAATTATCGTTAAGGTGTTATGAATTGATTGTAATGTATTCTTTATAGTTCGTAGAAAATTCTTATAGTATTTCGTTGTAATTAATTGTCAGAACGCGTAGATGAAATAGTTTTACAGTAAGTGTGAAGTTTTTCATTACGCCATAACCAATCATAATTGAAACTTACGTTTTCATATATTAGTCATTTTCATTTTGAATGTAACTTAAATTTAAACTTTACTGATCGAATTGAACATTCTGTGGATTAAAAGTAAATTAAACGAGAAAATAGAATTGCTATTGAACATGCCTAGATAAAAAGATTATTATATCTACCTGTACTTATAAAATACAACAGCACATTTTGTTCGCAAGAAACCCTAAACAGGTTTAAGTACTTTCATGAATAATTTAAGTTATTGTACTTACAGGCTGTCTCCTACTTGATACTAAAGCCGAAATCATTTTATTCTGATTAGTTAGTAGAATCGATTAGAATATTTTCGTCACAATTTAACCCAATCTATATCATTTCGATATGCCTAGTTAGTACCTAGCTTTCGCGTCCCACTGGCGACAATCATTAAGAGAGGACATTGATACAACAAAGTCTTCGTTTTTTATAGTGTAAAGTGTAAAAGAGCAATCATAGCCCTTTACGACGCCCATGAACATACGCATATTTACCACACCGATGTGTTGCCCTTTATTCCTCCTCCCTTCAATGAGCCAAAGTAAATAGCGTATTTTTTTAACATCTTATATAACACGCTTGATATGTTATGGTTTTTTTTTTTGTATCAAGAACAATCTACCTGGCGCGCAAAACATTTAATATAACATGAACTGTGAACGTTGTAGGTACATTTATAAGTATATTTATACACATAGACTGATAAGTCTAGTTTTAAACAAAAGAGTGTGAAGCCTTATTTGGAATTAATTAATTGTAAAAAATTATTGCTATTAGTCCTTGTTGTATCCCATAGAAAATTAGTATGTGAGTATTTACAATAGCGCCAGTGGACACGTCATTTGAAACAAAAGAGAAACAATTCATACTAATATATATATCATCAAACGGTAGTAAAAGAACGCACAAACCACATCAATACACACCCTCACACCATTATAAAAAGTATTAAACCAGTAAGACTTAAGCCACACAAAATATAACACTTTTCAATCCTTTCAAACTTTACCTTAAAACTTTCAACCTCGATCATATTGATTATATTGCAATAACAAATATACTGTAGTAGTATGTGCCAAGAGTAACACGCATATTAAAATAACAGATACCATCGGTAAATAATGCACATCGGGCCAAGGAAAGAGATAGTTGCCAGTGACAGTTCACGTAGTGTTGTATCTCTTCCAATATATTTGTATGCAATTCTTATATATTTAGACGTCATAATTTCTTGTAAATCCGATCAATATTACGTCACAACATTACGAGTCCTTGTAATGTTCCGAATGGGCGGAGCCTGCGAGCGTAACAAATCGTCCATTTCACTCCACAGGGCGTTGCGTTCACAGATCGATTACAGAACCGTTATATAAAATAATATAGTCTGTAAATGGTGTTTTTTTATTTTATTGTCTCCTAGATAAAAGGTTTATTAGTGCACGAGACACGACAAAGACTGCTCACTGTGCGGAGCAAGCTACCCCACCCCGATCTCCGTCTTGTTCGACGTGCATATTTTACCGAAGGTACATACAAGTACAAAAGCACAATTATTAAGCAAGACACATAAAAAAAACATTATAAAAAGCACCTGTTGTTGAATAAGGAACAAAATATTGCCATATGAGCCCCGCATTATCTCAACAGTGTATCAATGGGTCAACAATATACCTGAAGATCATGGTGCGTTACCCAAATATTATAGTATTCACATTGCGACGAACCATTTGTGCCATAACGTGTCTAGAGTTAGGCTTCTTAACTAATGTATCTGGTAAAAAAAAGAAAAAATAATATAAAAACATCATATACATAACAATACACATTAGACTCAGCATACTATCCGTAATCAAACCTTTCACTCGAATGGGCGTGGTAACATTTGTCATTCCTAGGCACCTAAAATTTTGATACAAGTTAATGCACCGTACTACAACTGCCCAAGTTAATTTCTATATTGTTGCGTATACACATTCCTTTTGACTTTATATCTTACTTCCATATTTTTGGCAATCTTGAGATCGATTTAACATAGCCTTTCAAAGCGTTAATGAATGCACAACTTGACCTTAACAAAGTAGTAATGTGTGGATACCAATACAGACGGGAGGTGTCAAAAGCCAATTGAATGAAAATTGCAAAAGCCAATAATTCTTTATACCGCAACAACTTACGCACAGACGTGTTAGCAAACAACATGGACACGAATGAATTATTCAAATTAGTACACGCTAGTGGAATACTGATGCGTTATTGTACATTAGAGGATACTCACTGAACGAAGATGCAGTATGAAGCTGGAGCGTTTACTAGTACTTATGTATAAAATGAACAGCATGAAGTTCGTGCTTTTATGTACCTGCACTACGTACTACAATATAGGCATCCCGGTAACAACGTTAAAATCAATCAACTAATAAAACAATCTACATAATTATAGTTGGCATCGCGACGGTGTCTTAATAGTTAATAGTCACCTTACTAGTGACTGCCGAGTAGTTGTGAGTGAAGCATGCAATATGAATAGAGTACTAGTTTCTTCTCATC
>JAFELO010000199.1:911618-929079 GCA_017140195.1 Eumaeus atala
GTAAAATGAACACATATTTATGGTAAATAATAAATAATATAGGTACTACGAATAAATATAAAAATCCAATACGCATAAAAAATAATGTACAGATTATTCGTGAAAATAAAAATGTAGAGATTCATCAATTAAATAACTAATTCTAAATTTCGTACTCATTAATGTTAAAGCATATTTTAAATTCTTTTTTTTTATTGTAACATAAAACATGAATTCGTTTCGTTTAAATCAAATATAGAACATGACAAAATTCGTAGCAGGATAATGTTGTATTACAGATCTGTTACGAGTCCAAATACCATAGCCGCTGATGTAGGTATAGTCAAATTGTGGCCAAAACTGCTGGTAGTGCTAGTTGTTACATTGTTGGATGAGTTGAGGATGTTGGTGGACGTGTTTAAGATATTATTAGACAAATTGTTGGTCGAATTATTAGTGGAACTGCTGATACGGCGAATCCTTTGCGGTTCGTGTTCTTGATCGCTCGGCAGGGAGTCAGGTCCATTGGTTATTTGCAAGCCGTTGAATTTGGAACGCATTTGTGTTACTAGACGTTCGAGTCTGCAAGTGAGTTTAGCCTTAAAATATAGTAAAATCACAGTCACGCAACCGGCCCATTCACCTCACATGATCTTGATAATGATTGAAATGGTTTCATCCCAAGAGTTGATGTTTTTTAATCACGTGTGTCATTTATTTGCCAATACCTTCGACCATAGTATTGCGGCGAAGAATAAAGTTACAATACTCACAGATACTGTCCTGGCCGAGCTGTTTAATAAATATTACAGTTCAGTGAGGAGAGTCGTGACCAAGAAAGTAATGAACAAAAAAAATACAAAATCTAACACACAACCTCTTAGCAACCTTTTAAAGCGTAAAATAATTCTGTTAATAAATTACCAGCTACTGCGAAATCATTAGTAAGCCAATAGAAAACATGTTACAAAGGATTTTTTAAACTAGTAGAAAAGATGAAATAAAACACTAGGTGTTCAAATTACATTGAATTTATGTTACTGGCACATGTTTAAGTAATATTTATTTAAATTCATAGGCAACTTAGATGTCTAGCAAAAGAGATTTTTAACAAATGGATTGAAGTCTCAGATTAATCATTGTCTAGCAATTTATTGCTTTTCTCATCTTGTAGTGAGAAGCCCATGACGCTGACATGTTTGTCTAATTTATTGTGTGTTCCTAATCTCAGGAAGCAAAGTATTTGAGGATAATAGTTTATGAACTTACTTATGGGCGCGCTCGTCGGCGTTCTGCTTCGCTTTCGCCATCTCCGCGAGTTCCTTGCGAAGACGAAGTCTTTCACACTCTGCGTTTTCGTCGTTGCCATTTGTCAATCGATTGTCATCGTGCTCTTGACTGTTAGTCATGGAATAGAAGAACATATGGGAATTGATAGTTTCAAAAAGAAACAGAACTCGAAGAAATTCTTGCGGATACCATTTCCGATTGGACTAAAAGAGCAACGAACATACATACAAACTCGACAGACATTTTATCTTGTTTTTAGACTTTCGTTGTGATCAGATGCGTCCTTGAAGCTTTAAACATAACTATTCAACTACACGTCTGTTCATATTCATATAAGAGAATTAGCGAGAGGGAAAATTATCCTAACAATTCTTTTCCGGATCTGAACTTATGCTGTTGAAATGAATAGAAGCCGAGTATAGCTTTATCGGATCGCTATGAGTGTTCGTGGGATGACGACAGATAACTGCGGCCGAAATACTAATATTTTTTTGGCTTACAATGTTAGCAGGAGTAACTCATATAGGATTTAGGAGATGGTTTTTACGCTCTTTTTTTATATAGTGTAAGGGAGGCAAACGAGAAAGCGGAGCCTTTATACGAATACTGAGGCCCATGAACATCCGCACAATTACTATGCCGATGCGTTCCTTTCCTCCCACCTAAAATGTTCGCCGAAGATGTCACAATCAAGTCAGCGAGAGGTACCTCCCCGGTCGTGCGGCCCAATTAAGCTGCATTGCAGCATGCCACTCTCTTGCTTGCCAAGTCCGCACTTACCCATTCGTCACCCTGAGACTGCGCAGCTCATCCTCTAGCTTGCTGATACGGTCCATCATGCGACGCTTGTCCGCATCTGAAGCTCGCAGAGAACTCTAAACAATACAATTGTAACACATTATGATAATGGGTAATGGGTAAACTTTACTTAATGGGTAGTTATTTTTAGTCAATTGGTAACAACAGACGAATGTAATTAATGATTTATTATTAAACCGATAAACGCCTGATGTCTATTGTACATGTATACTTCTATTATAAAGCTGAAGAGTATGTTTCAATGCGTTAACCTCGGGAATAACTTGCGCGATTCGAAATAATATTTCCGTGTTAGATTAATCCTGGAAGTCTATAGTCTTCTAGCGGCATGCCGTATGCGGATGAAACCTCGACGCATTGCTAATACAGACATATTTACAGCACTAGATATCAAGGGTTTTGCGTTTCCGGTGCGCAGTGTTTTTAGAAGATTATGGTTAAGTCTTACTTACCATAAAACGTAACTGTAATAATGAGTCCATTCAAGGTTAGTTGCAAAGACATTTCCTACTGATAACGGCAGCTCATAAAAAGTAGAAAGAAAGAAAAATATGATCATAGCACATAGAACACCAAAAACGGATAAGATATAATGGAAAAAAAAGTAACCTAACGGCGGTTTTCAATCACATCAGTAGTATCAATATACCACATATTGAGCGTCTTCGAGGTATTATGCCTGCCATGATTGATAAAAGTAAAACTTTAAAAAATAAAGAAGAATTGTTTGTAGATTGGATAATCTATTCTGTCTTATAACTTCTAACTATTGTGACAACTATGCTGTTACAAAATAAATAATGCCATTGATAATTGTTTAGCGATTTTAGTGTCGATAATGTTAGAGTGTAAGTACACGTTGAATGAGAATTAACTTATGTATTTGTCTGGCCTCCTGTGATAATGTATTCGCAGGCACGCGGCCGGCCCGCGTCGCTGAGTCTAAGGGCCAAACTACTGTGTATCCTTTACTGCTATCATGTGATTAAAGACGACAGCATTTTCAAAGAAATATCATTTTAGAACATGCAATTTCTGGTAACGGGATATTTAAAAACTCGTGCTCAATCATTAGTATTTAAATTTAAACGAGCATCCTATATGATATTTTTATTAGCACTACAAACGCGGTTTCGTTTTCAGTATTACCTAATTGAAAAAAATAACTTTGGTTTTTTTCTAAATATCGAGACCAGCTTTTTTGTTCAACACTAAAATTAAGGAATTTTAGTGATTTTCTTGCTCCTGTACAAAATACACAACTTGAGAACTACTTCCTAGATTTTTCTAGTTCTGTTCTGTTGGATAACTTTAATATTATTTTAATTTCTAACCATCCTTCGAAGGATATGCAAGGTTGATTATGAAAATACTACCTAGGACATTTTATCTCGTTTTATGAAATATACTGAAACTATTTAATATTCACGCTATTATGTAATTTACATATCATTTCCAAATAGAAATAGCGTGAACGAAAATATATTTTTAAAATTTGTGCCGCCAGCCAGAACACTAAAGAATTGCTGCGTATACTTTTCATTTACACCACAACAGAACCAATATACGTTTTAATCAACAAATGTTATATGGTGGAAATTAGTGATTTCCACGTGTGTCTATACACTCGGCCAAACATACAAACGGACGGGCCGGCTAATTTTGTTTGTTCCGCCGGTGCCGCGTAGTTAGCGCCAACATATTAGCTCCCATCATGTTGCATTACCGAGAGCTGTACACACATCTCGCCACATTTCTCTAGGAAACATTTCGCTTATAATTACTGTTGTACGTGATTGAGTTTCCGAGTGCTTTCCACCGGCGAAAGTTTACGGCTAAATATGCCCGTTTAAATGAACATTCGCGGCTAACCAAGATACTTAGACGCAGTCGTATAGCTTAAACGAAAGTCACCAATACGCGCTTACGAGAATTGTTTCGTAAGTCATAATGAAAACGACTGCAATATTCACTTGCTCCTAGTGACCTAGGGCATAGACAACTGGATATGACGTGTTGAATTGACAGTTTACAAACATCTATTTTCTTTATATGTAAAACAGAGTACCTAAAAGTTGTTTGTCTTATATATGATCGATTTTCTCAAAATTTACTAGAGCAATTCCCTAGGAAGGTTTTAATGTATAATTTGTTATGGTATCCTATCCCTATGTGCCTATGTATTTGTATTTGGTGCATACCCAGCTGATAAATTGATAGCAATTTGGCAAATAAATGATAAATTAGATGCCCTAACTATCGATATCAACCTTACTATGGAGATGTTGTTCTTAGGTCCCCTCTTCGTATAAGAGGGGTACCGAGAGCGATTCCTACTCCTGATCTTTCGGCCCCCCTCTTCTTATAAGAGGGGTGCAAAAATCCCCTTCGGTTCATTTGGCTTCGCCTGGGTTCACCCCAGGCTACTAACCCCACCGCCACGACAACCATGATGGGGTCTCACCTGCGTCATTGACACGTATCGCAACACCTCATAAGATCAGCTGTTCGGGTTGTAGCAGGTAAAGTAGGATCTCCCGGCATACATACACATTACTCTCTTTCTGACGCATTCAGATAAGAATACGTAAAGATGGACAACATAGCCCTCTTTCTGACGCATTCAGACAAAAATACGTAAAGACGGATAACAGTAGCCTCTTTCTGCTGCATACAGATAAAATACGTGGATGGATAACATTACCCTCTTGCTGACACAATCAGAAAAGATACATAAAGATCGATAACATTACCCTCTTTTTGATGCAATCAGATAAAATACGTAAAGGTAGGTTCACAGAAAGGAAGACACAAAAAATTCAGCTACACAAGAACGCCAGTGGTGTTTTCAAATAAACCAAACAAAGAGCATAAAACGAGTTTGGTTAGAGCTACCTTATCCGTACCATTTAGCGAGGAGGTAGCATTAAGGCGGTGTTAAGCGGCTGGAGCGCGTTTTTGCACTTCAATTAACTCATTACGGGCGGTGCGGGCGCTAAACACACGAACAAACGCAACTTCGCCTACTCCCCGTGGCTTGCCATTGCACTTTAAAACTCAAAATTGTCTTGAGAACTATGGAGTACACATTCTTAAAATATTCGTGTAACTTTTAACATGGAGCTGTATTGTGTGTTTCATTTTGTTCGTCGCGCCCGACGTGTAGTAAGCAGGATCAATACCAAAGTACACCACCACAGTTATTGCCGGTCTGACCGCCCATTATGCTCCATGTATTTTGGCTGAACTCATCTCTCATGCAGGTTGGAGCTCCGCAATATCAGCTCATTTCATTTGACCGTATCCAACGTAGAGCGACTCGAATCGTCGATAACCAAGGTCTTCCCGTACACCACTTTTTCATGGAATCTGCTGGCCCCGACGGAGCATTACGGCTTAGGTATTTGCAGGAAAAGAACTTATTTGTCTCTAAAGTGCCGACGCTGCTGCGAGACCTCTGGTACTGAGGAATATGTGGGCATTAGTGATCACTTCTCATCACGTGACCCCACTACTCCCCATGCTAAAAACACTTTGTTGCGAATTGTTCGTGATTTATAAATACTGTTACAGTAAAAAATAAAAAATACTACATTTGAATTTGGAATCTGTCATTTTTATACGATTGTTCATTGTGTTTTCTCATTTTGGCGCCAAATACATTGTACAATATTTTGCGATTTTAAAATGAAGTGGGGGATCTGCGTGGATCCCTTGATTGGAAGCGAACGTCTCGGATTTCATCAGAGCTGAAGTCTGGTCGTCATCTAGTCCCGATCTTAATCCACTGGATTATGATTTATGATCAGTTTTATAAAGTGCAGCTTGCTCGAAAGGCCATGATAATTTGGGAGTCTCTTAAACAATCCATACGATTGGCAGTGGAAATTTTCCCCATGGAAAAAGAGCGTGCTACAATTCATAACTGGCCTCAAAGTTTAAAGGACTGTACAGCAGCCCATGGAGACCACTTCGAATAAGCTTCTATATTTTTGTATTAAACTTACACAATGTAAAAGTAAAAATGTTATTTGTAATTTGAAAACAATTTTTTTCATTTATGCCAAGATTCGGTATATAGAATGCGCAAATGGAGACAATCCAAAATTTGGTACAGTTGAAGATTGCGATTGAGAGGAAAGCTAACATTTTAATATAAAATGCATTTTATTTATATGAAACGCCACACACTACGACACGAAATCAATGCTTAGGCTCGTGTAACACTGACAAACGTGTTACGTCGTAAGACGTTTTGTTTAAAAAAAAAATCATTCTACCCTCACGCTGTATTCGAAGTCGAACTTTTCTATAATTCGAATTTCGATCTCTGACAGACAACTAGTTGTATTAATTATATAATTACAAATAACATCGGCCATAAGAGGTCATGGGCTTTTAGTGTTGTCAGCTCTCATGCTGAAAGTTCAATCATGTCATAAACATGATAATCATCAAAGACGCACCTACGGGATTATGTCGTAAGTTTGAAGGCTTGTTTCACCTATTTTTTAAATAGGTGTAGACGCGACTCTTAAAAATATCGCATGTTCTGTTGCATGAGTACGCGCATAACAAAATATATTACAATTGCGCAGGTAATTTTAAATTTCTAAAGTAAATAGACAATCTACTTTGAACAATTACAAATTTCCGCGGCGACTGCGGCACCGCGGCTCGAGTTCCCCGCTAAGAATTGCCGAGAGTCGACAGTTACAATTCAAAGCCCACATCTCGCAAATTTACAAAGGCAGGAGTCGGCGTGACGTCACGGGCTGGGGTGGCGCCTGTGCTGCGCCATCCACTCACATCTGCCAATATTTACACAGCGCCCCACCCCGTACGCACCCGTTCATATTTCAAATGCCCCGATGTGGGGAGACACTAAAGACTACAAAATACCGCGTCACGTCGGTACCGTGTTACACAGACGTGTAACATGCATTACAAATTTACAACAAATCATTTTGCGTTACATGGGCTGAGACTTATACTCATCATTCGAATGATACGAGTGCGATGTGGTGCCATGCTGCACCGCAGCCGAATCGGGGCGGCATCCCTCGCTCATAATGCCGCCGTAAAGTGACAGCTATGCTGTGGCGTTTCGTATAATTATTGAGTAGCCGGTGCCCATAGGAGAATAGGAGAAGAAGACAACACTTCTGCATAGACTGTTTAGGCTATCATCAAAATCTGACTGCTGGTAGCTCCCCTTATACCTTAAATAAAGGTTGAAACATTTTTGTTAAGAACTCCAAATAAACTATTCAAATGCAGGCGATACCTACTCTACATACCCAATTGACTGAATTGAATCATACTTAATCATTGTCGAATGTATCATTAATATAATCTATCGAGATTATCTTAATGATAATCATAGGGATACACTTTCCTTATCCGGTATCAGGTATTGTGCCACCTACCTATACATTATGCACCTATATCATATTGCTCAATTATCTGCTATAAAATTTTTACAGGCTTACCTGTAAAAAAAATTATAGCAGTTAATATGAATTACCGGAAAGAATTAAAGAATTGAAAGTTATGAAACATGTATTGCTCAGCGAGCTTTCGATCACCGTGTGAGAGGCGGCTTACGGAACAACTGGATCGCACGAATGCCCTCGTACGAATCGATGCGTTCCGCTCTTTCCCGACTCACGGTGATTTTATAATCCGCACTCGGCGCGGTGCGAGCGGGTATGAAAACTCACCGCCCCAAATAAAATCCTACTGATGGAATGCCTTAGGTATTGATTCAAAAAGGCCCGAACAAACACGTACACTGTAATGACATCAGGAACATCATCGAAGCTCACTCAAAGCATGTTATGGAGCTAAAATGCTTTTCATCTATTTAGGTTGAAAATTTTTGTGTCAAGATTATGTTGACATTGCATCAGTCTGGCATTGCATTGGTGAAACCGTTCTCTCACAGACCAATGTGGACAACAATGTGTCAATAATACAGAAGATAGTGTTGATCGGTAGGTACTCAACATAACATTAAATTGGGCGTAAATGTCGTCTGCTTAAAATATATTTTAGTGCACCCAGAATCACTCACTTTAAAACCTCGCTTAAAAGTGAACGGACCTGAGCTTATGCTGTGGATGCCAAGAGAAGTTCAACTTCACAGGATTACAGCAGGAAACATAAAAATCTGCATGCATGCATGAAAAATATTTCTCCTACTGACATTATCAGGGTAAAAAGGGTGGTTCCCTGTTTTATGCACTTGGTTCCGACTTAAGTACGTAGGTAGGTACATATTTGAAGAGAAACTTAGAAACTTTACGATTTCGTACGATCATTCCATATTATCACCGTCAGCCTGTTCATAGTTTATACATTATACACAACATTGGCTGATTGGTGCTCGTCGTTTACTACATTCTGTCTATCGATAGGTAGAATATTGAAGACGGTTTTTCAAAGTTTAAGGCTTAAGTCACTAAAGAGAAGTTGCTTGAAATATTCCCCACCATGGTTCCAGCCTTGTCTTGGCGGTGGGGCTCGGTAGCCTGGGGTGAACCCAGGCGAAGCCAATGGAACCGAGAGGGATACTCTTTGTACCTCTCTTATAAAAAGAGGGGACAAAAGAGCAACGGGAGGAGGTGCTTTTTCGCACGGGACGAGGATGGGAACCTCACCCCCATTGCTCTGCCCCAAAGTTGGTTGGGAGGCCTACTGTGGGAGAGGCGTCGGTCCCTTAAGGGACTGACTAGCCGACGAGGTGCCCTGATGATTTGTTCCGGGGCACCTCATCAATGATGGCCCTGATGGCACTCGCGGTGGTTTTCGTGGGTATTCGGCACTACCATGTGTCGCGAGCCTCACATACCACTGGACCCTACCCAGGGCCGGTGAAGGCGCGGAAATGCGTTTCCCCGCGTCAATAAAAAAAAGATGCCTGAAATATTGCTATTTTAGTCGACCGAAGCGCGGCGGGTTCTTTACAAAATTTGCTATATTATGGCACTAAACGCTTTAAGAAAGAAAGCAATTTATGTTAATTATAAGTTATCATCAACACAAAGAATCATACTTTATGAAGTAATAATTAGAAATTAACTCACTACAATATGCCTATAATTTTCAATGACTTTTTTGATTGATACAGAGACGCCTGCGTCTATATTCATCAGTCACAGTTGACAGATATCAGATCATCATCATCATTATCCGCCCTTATCGGTCCAGTGCTGGACATAGGCCTCTTTCAATGAACGCCAAGCTGACCGATCTCCTGCTATTCGCATTGCTCAATAGATGTCAAATACTAAACTTTAACCTTACAGTTAATTCAGTAATCGGTGAGCAGGTTCGACCCGCGCTTGTTCTACATTTAAATGAATTTAAAAATTTACCAAAATAACAGAATTGCAAAATACTGTTCACACAGGCCAATGAATGTTCTAAACAATAAATAAAGCAGAAGACGTCAAGGCGTTTTACTACGTGAACGGTATGACGTCTTGTCATATTTAAACAGAGTCAAAAAAACTGTGCCGAACGTTTAAACGAAATACCTTATGGCCTAACCGTGGGAGTAGTCTTGAAATATCCGATGCGTGTTATGACCAGTTCAGTTCTTACTGTCCTGTGGGCACTGGTCATATTCCAGCATATTATATCATCTAATGGTACATTTTTTAGGACCGCTCTATGCTGACGAAAGTGTGCACTGCTTCGGACCATAAGACATTTTTTTGACCCGAACTTATGATGTGGAAGCTAAGAGAAGCCTAATACAGCTACATCGTATTGCTATAAGTGCTCGTCGACGAGAATAGGTTACGGACCGAAGAGAAACCGACCATCCCCCTTTCGCAGATGGGAGAGATGCATCCCGACATGTAACAACTAACTTAACTGTTATTATCATGGCCAGAGGGACTGGATTATTAAAATGGCTACGACGCTGACGTGAACGTTTGGCTTATGGACAGGCTCAAGACTGGGAGACCCCTACCCCCCTTCACCCTCAGACGGGTAAAACAGCTCGCGCGCTACCGCAACTTCCGTCTCGACATATTTTAGGATACGGCGATATTATTTGGGCTAGGCAAGAAGACGAATCGTACAAGACACGTCGAGCGACGGTCTAGGTAACGAGGAAACACCTCAGTGATACCTAGAAGCACTTTCTAACCGTTCTATATCACTCATGATTCTTCAATATCTTTCATATTTGCGTCAACCGACAGCGACAGAAGTGGACGTGTTATAATTGTATAAGTCAGTATCTGTAAGACCCTATACGTGTTGCGAAAAAGCTCTCAGGATAGCGTCTCAAAGCGACAGCTAAATCGTGTTACGTTTGGTTGGTAAATTTCCAGTGCCCTGTGGATAACAATTTCAACTGCTCATTTGCCCCCTTACTCATACAAAAACAACACATCTTCACGCCAGATCCCTAGTGGGGTAGGTAGGCAGAGAGAACGGTGTGCCACACATCACGATCCTTACATACCTGCCTCCTCCACATTCATTACTCTCTTCATTCTGACATTACCTATACGTATAGTACATGCGTAAAGGTGTGTTCTCCTTACAGCGAATGCAATAATACCGATTATATTATATAATATTTAGGTTCGGTTAGGTAAAGTTTTTACCTCAGTCTCTCTTTTAGGAAACTAGCGTGAAGATGTACGTATTGTTATCTAAATATGGTAGGCAAATTTGATAGACTTTAATAAATTGTAGCGTACACGTTGCGCGAACAACAAGTCTCCATTAAAACGCATCATTTCGAGTTTGTATTATGACGGGCTGAATACCGGGTGTTTCGCAAATAAACACAAGACACGGCGAGGTGTGACGGCGGCGTCGAGGGCTCTTCAGCGGCCCACCCATGGAGACGAGTAAATAAACTTTAATAGCACCGAATCGAAAAAAACGCACCAAATACGTACACTCGTAATGTTTTTTGACGTAACAATGTTGTACGCACTACAGTCGAGGTGACAGCTCTGAGACAAGTTTTACGCACACTATAGACAACAGCCGTAAAATAATTAATTAAGCCGAGCTAAATATAGCAAACGGCAGGATCAGTAGCTAATGATCCTGTAGTTTAAACTAATATGCCAATTTCAAGGTAATATGAAAATTGCAATTTGATTTTCAATACGCAGTCCGATTGAAAAAGTGGCATATGTATACCTAAAAACGTATTAAAATATGTACCATAAATATTGAGGTTACTTATTTCTTCATATAGGTACAATCAAGTGTCGTGGATTAACATATTCAGACTGTCGAAGCCGCCTCTTTAATAAAAAAAAAAACTACATCATAATAGAATCACACTTGATTAACACATAACGGTGTAAGCATTGTTGAGCAGATTGTACCTACTACGCTGAATGGGTTTTTTGAGAATCTGGATCTATACAGCTACTTTTAATGGTGTTCACAATCGAAATTATCCAAGAAAACACAAATATTGAAATTAAATTAAACGAACCGATTAGTAAACTAAAAATAATATAATAACACAACCCTGGTACGGCCGTGCCGCTCTTTTTTGCTCGACTTTACGGGGAAGTGCCATGAACCCTGATAGTTAGGGTATGTTAAGGCTGCATTGCAGCCCCATTGGGCCGGAACCATCGAGGAAGTACATTTTGCACACATGAGCTTGCCATAAAGTGATGGCTATGCTATCGCGTTTCGTGCGGCTTGGAAGTAGCCGGTGGCCTATTGTGGGGAATGCCGAGAAGGAGCGCAACTCGGAGATGAGTAGCGCTCCTTCTCGGCATAATCATTAAACGATTGCCCGTTTTTTCTTCTCCTATAGTATGAAACAAGCTCAGATCGGATATTTATGGGCGTATGTAGTCATCAAGCACCCACTGCTCATTGTTTGCTATAAAAAATAAAATGTTCAACAACTTTCGACCACTAAATGCAATCAGACATAAAAAAATATTACTTATAGTACAAATGAGTTAAGCGCCATCTAGACAGACACAATGATACTAGAACGCAATGGTATATACTAGATATCACGTATTTCATGCATCCTTACAGAGATGGCGCTTTTATAAATAAAATGTATTAAGTACTCGCCTTTATTTCTTCTAGTACTCTTTCCGAGATCTTCGATTCTGAAGAAACTAAACCACTCTGCGAAAAAAGTGGGTTAAATATATTGGGTTTTAATTCAATTTTAGAAACTTAGATTTTTACAAAGGCTATTTAAATGATTTGATGAAAATCTGAAGCATTGGACAAGAATTCGGAATACTGTAATAAAATTGTTAATATGACTTACTGTTTAATTAAACACTAGTACATATTTAAATTAAATACCGTAACTCTAGCCCGCGTAATTGTACAAGCCAGCGGAACTGCTGCCAAATTGGGCCTTAGAAGTATCCCGCAAATAACAACAGCTTGAGACATGTTCTGTGCGATTTGTCTGTTGCCGGGATGGCCCAACGGAAGAGGGGATGGTCGAAGGAAAGACAGATGACAGAATACAACTGCATACCCTCTGGTTATGCAGATGTTTGTGAGCGTCCGTTTTCAGTCAGTGTTACTCTTCAAAAATATTAAGACATATATAAAACCACTAAGATTATTACCACTAAGTTCAAAGGGGTCAAGGGACCCTTCAACGCAAGCGTGAACTTTTAAGAATTCCATATCGGTTACAAATCTATAAGCGTTCTAATTTAATTCTTTTCATTAGTTAAGCATTCTGTCAACCACAGTAACTTTTACTTTGGCTAAGCTCTTAGTAAAAAAAATATTGTTGTGTCCATACCGCTAAATATCTGCTAATGATTTGAATAATAAAAAAATGTGTCCCGTTATGGGAAAAAACAAGTTTGCTTTAGAATTAAGACCACAAGAAGAAAACCTTTCCGTGATAAACGAAACTAACTAGCTACGAGAGATGGAACGAAAATGTGTGCTGGTATCTCCCTCTATCTTGCCCCTACAGTAATATACGAAACTTTCTTTCTTTCTAATTTCACTAACTTATGTGTCAATTGCCATTGGCCTCGTTTTCGTAACGCTCTCGTCACGCATTCCTCAGCTTACTGCTCAAGTCTAGCATGTGTAAAGACCGATACCTACTTAACCCCCTTAGATTATGCTCGTTATTTTATTTACTAAAGATGAAACCTGATTATATGATCAGGTTTCTAGATTTTCAATCTAGCACGAGCAGAGGACATAAGACGCGAATGCAATGCCTCTATCGCCTGCTACTTTCCTGTCTACATTTTTTTAAGTTTTAAATATTGCTTTTTTTATATTCAATTATATTAGGTCTCAGCACTATTAGTATAATTTAATGCTGACGTAAAGTGAGTAAATGAGGCTATGGTGTTATCAGGTAAAGAAGGGCCACGCGTCTGAATATCTCATGGTATAAGCAGCCTCCTACTATCAAGTGAATGGAAATCTCGTTTGATCTAAGAACAAAACCGTTTACTAGTTCTATTGGAACCTCCTATTGGCCCTTGCCGCGACAGTAGGAGTGAGAACGGATGCGTAACACACATGTCAACGCATCGTGGCTACAACAGACTGGTCATTACGTAAATGTCTCTTAGAACCTTTAGTAATTCACTTCGTGAACGTCTAATCAAAATTCAGATGTGTGCATCTCTGTGAACAATCAGCAAGGTCGGACCTTGAGTGCGAGATAAAAAGCTATCGCGCCGCTAATAATTGTCGTCAGATATCTCCGCTAAATGTTACATTTATATCAGATAATTCAGCGATAAGTAGAACAACAATTTTTCTAAATGTGTGATGTTAGAGAAAGAAAAAATATGCGTCTACTCCAACACGCGACTAGAGACAAATATAGAAAAATATTATATTAATAATACACAGACCATAAACACAAGCTAAGACGAAAGAGGTCCATCTAAAACAGTTGCTTCGTTGTAGATATTTATATGTGAACCAGCCGCGCCCCGTGGTTTCACCCGCGTAACTACGGTCTATGGATATATATTATGATATATAGCCTATTATGGACCGTTGTTACGCGCATGAAATCACTTAGGGGTATGAAAAATATATAGTCGCCGATTCTTGGACCTACTGAATATGCACATAGAATTTGGTAAAAATCGGTAAAACCGTTTCAGTGGACTAAGGTAACTAACACAGTGACACGAAAATATTATATATAAGATTACTAGTATATTATTATTATTATTGATAATAATAATAATAGCAGATATATTATTATTGATAATAATAATAATAGCAGATATATTATTATTAATAATAATAATAATAATAGCAGATATATTATTATTATTATACAAAAGACACCAGGTGTTATACTGCTGGGCAAAGGCCTATCTACTTTCTTTCCACACCTAATAAGCAAGAGATAGTGCCATGCTACATAGGAGGTAGTGTCATCAACAGTGCATGACACTACACGATCAAAGATGTATGTCTGCTCAATATTGGTAACTCTCCTTCGCCTCTCCCTCTATTAATAATATCATAAGAAGACTATCATTTTAATGAAATAAAACGATACACACACTATGACACGCACACATGCATTAGGTTCTGTGAGATAATGACGGTGTCAACTGTCAAACCCAATCATTTGACTTGTAATCATTATTTTACGAAAAAGTTTTACCAAGATGGAGGGAGGGGGGAATGAGCAATCGGAGCCCTTTTACAACTACCGACGTCCATGAACATCCACATAATTACTATGCCGATGGGTTGCGTTGCGATGCTCTTCCCTCCACCAATCGGCCTCCGGCTATTCACAAACCGCACGAACCTCCCGAATCGAGCAGCTCCAATTCGGTTGCAATCGCAGCATCTTACAAAACTCTGCAATAGGCGATCGAAGTGGGAAAATTTCTTTTATATACACCGATAAACGAGGATTCGGAGCAATTCAGCGACCAGCGACGCCCACAAACATCCCCAATGTTAGGCAAATGCGTTTACACCACCCCTCCAACAGGCAAATTGCTACTTTGAAACCGCACGAAACGCGATAGCACACTTTCCTCCCCAATCATGTTGCCCGATTCAGCTGCCATGCAGCATGGGAATATCTTTTACTAGAGAGCCATGCCATTTGGAATTTTAGTGTGGGAAAGAGGAATGTGATTGGCAATAGACAGTGAATGATGGTGATTCGCACTATCTCCTGTATCTCGTTATCTCACGCGATACTTTCTATCAATACAAATTGTGCGCTCAAGTATTTTATTGACGTAAAAACGCAGTCGTTTATGATGTAGCTTCCTCATTGCGGGCTGCGGCAGTTCGCAGCGTGCCTGTTACCAAATGAGACATGAACGCAGCACGCAGTGCGCACACCTTGGACGAGCGCCAACACTACAGACAATTGTACCACTTGTACGTGGACATTCATTAAAATACTTTTGCCGCTGAAGTGCATAGCAGCGTTCATGACTTTAATGTTCTTTTTTTAATTCAAATGCCTACGTATATACATATCTTTATAAATTATAAATATTTATTGTATTTTGTAATAGAATGTATTATTTGTTATACCTATCATTCGCTTGTGCACTATCTCCCGTTAACATATTAAGTATTTTCCTCTACATGTGGTTGCCTGTAAGAAATTACTGTATGGTAATAAGGCCGCCATTGTGTGCATTTATTGTATTTTATTGCTTCTGTGTAATGTTTGTAATATGTTTTTGTAATGTGCACAATATTTCATTCATTCATTCATTCAAATCCCTGTTAAATTTTATATTGAGTGTATTTATTTAATTCAAAAGTAGCAAGCGAACCACCCAAATCACCAGAGAATACCTCTGGCGGCCTAGCGTCATCGTTCTATTATTGTTTCCCTCGGGCTCTCCTCTAAGAACATTTACAGTATGCACGAAACGCGACAGCACTATCATTTCACTCAAGTGTCGTGTAAGCTATAAGTATGTTACATAGTGAAATCATCACATTGATAAATCATCTTAATGGCATTTGCGGTCGGAATCTGAGGCGTCCTAGCAGCATGTTAAAATATTTACTAGTTCATTTGTATGCTTCCCATGGCACGCAGACGCGATACATTGTTCCATAAACTGTCAAGTGCTGTTATTATCCATTTACCAAATAAAATATTCTGTGTCGGAATCGACTAATACTCACAGACGAGGTATAAGGACGAATCACTATTCACTGCTATTCCATTCTTCTCCTGTTGGTACAACAATCTGACCCAGAACCTTCAGATATACTTACATATGGCACAGAGTCCTGCCAAGTAACAAAGTTAGCTAAGTCGGGTAGTCACGCATTTGCGTGACCCTATTGCCAACAGATCCGAGTTCACCTCATTCCCCTAAGACGGCTGAGTTTCCGTGACGTATTAGTCGGATACAGTTCTTCCATTAGAGAGTTCAAAATCCCCATTAGTCGGTGTTAAAAAAAGTTCAGACAACTGAAGTACCTGACTCCATTTTCCACAAACTAAAATTATTATTTTGTTTAGGAACTAGTAAATATACAAGTAGGAAATGAAGATAAATTTCCCATTATAATCCGAACAAGCTTAACATTCTAGAGGCTGACAGTGAATATTCGTGAAACAGCAATTTTTATATTGTCTTACATCGACTCTCTCGTGCACCATGGCTCGCACTCTCGCGAACATGGCATCCTCCCTGAGGCGCGTGGCGTCGCGCACCTCTCTGAGCAGATCCGTGAGGAACCCAGGCGAGTACTGCCCACCGAGACCTGTAAACAATATAATGGTAAATATTACATAACAATATATAATGTCGTATACTTGTAAATTTACAAGAATAGAAAGTAGCTTCCCGATCATGACCCTCTCCATGAGCTGTACACTGACGTCAGCGCAGAGCCCAGACACGTCATAGTAGGGGGCAGCTCGGGGGATGAGGGAGCCCGCGGTCTCCCTGGCCATGATTGTAATTGAATTGGCTAATCCAATAAAATATAAACATCCTAATGTTGGGATTCACGTCTGTCGGTCCCTGTTCTGGCCTCGAACCCAGTCTCGTCGCCGGACGAGCACTCAAACCACACAAATGCGAGGTTCCTTTAGAAAATTGTCGATGTTCGTAATGAATACCTTCCCTGTCCACGTAATGAATACCTTCCCTGTCCACGTAATGAATACCTTCCCTGTCCACGTAATGAATACCTTCCCTGTCCACGTAATGAATACCGTCCCTGTCCACGTTAAAATTTGCTTGTACCTTTCAGTGAATATACATATACTCAGTTGGTATCGTAAGCGGTTAATTAGTAGCGTGTTATGCCAGCCAGAGGTCGCGGATTCGAGTCCCGCCTATGTCATAATATAAATAAATAAATAAACATATTTCCTTTGACTTGT